>CM060952.1:28704867-28797792 GCA_030765055.1 Mantis religiosa | reverse complement strand
AGAGAGAGAGAGAGAGAGAGAGAGAGAGAGAGAGAGAGAGAGAGAGAGAGAGAGAGAGAGGAGAGTCACGTAGTGCATAACATCATCGTCCTTTATTGCTTTTAAATAGGTATATTACAGAATGAGTCACTCATTACCCTTCGTGTTTAGGATCTAGATTGAGGCAGATTTTAATGAGTACTCTATAGCGAAATTGCAGTTTCAGCTAATTTGGTTACAGTCCTTATCCTTAACAGATCCTCTTCTTGTCTATAGAAATTTCCAGGACAATGCAAAGACTTCACTTTTTATTGCTCGTGTAGTATTTTGGGATTCACTGGTATATCAAATTTCAAATACTTCCTTAAGCTAAATTGAACTAGTAGGAATGAAATTCTCAACATTATGCATTAATGAATTAGGTACAAAGTTTTCTGTCACAGGGACTGTTAAAGGCTTCCCATAAAAGCTTCTCTCGTTGGTTTGACTTTCACTTCAGGGGATCTGCGCTGGGAGTTTTAATTCTTTTTTTCGATTTTTAGTGGTAAAGTCTGTCCTTCTCTGCAATCAACTCTTTCAATAACCTCGCCTAAGGGAATATTCCGGGTTCCTGAAATGATTTCCACGGCGCTGTCTTTAGAAATTCGTTAGGGAACACAAAGCTGAAAAGCAGCCAATGGGACATGTCTTACTTTGTTGATTTTCCTTTGAAATTTCATTGCCTACGTTTATTTTCTTTAAATCAATATCCTGAGAAGGTTACGCGTATTTCTCCCCAGAGGATGCGTTTTAATAATTCAAAATTGTTTATTTTAAATCAGTATTCAGAAAAGGTTTATTCCAGGAAGCTACATTTTAACTATTTCCGGCAGGATTTCAAAACTGTAATCTAAAGCAGCGTTACGAGAGGAAACTAAATAACAGCACTGTGAACATTTGAATAAAGTAGCCTATCTATTACGCAATATACCTGCTGAACCCCAATTGTCCTATGAAAGTTATGACATAAGAAGCATATGCTGGGCCGGTATTGTTGGTTGCAGGTTACAGGGGCTTAAGGAGTTTACAAAAGGAACTGTACTCTGGGTTGTAGTGCTTTGATGGTAGCGGTAGGCTTTTGTAATATTTATAAGCAGAAATGAAAACACTTTCCTAAAATTAATTTAACCGGGTGATTAAGGTAGTGGAAATTATTCATTACGGGATGAAAATAGAAGGCCAGTTTTATGGTAAACTAAGGCAGCCTGAACGTGCCAGCACAAAATATCCTTGTTTCTTACTACCGTTGATACATTGGTAGTATGAAAAGTTTCCGAACTAGTAAATATACATTTTTTCAGAACTTCCTTTTTAATTTTTCAACATAGTCTCCTTGTAACTCCACACGCTTCTCCCATCGATGCTCCCATCTCTGTAACCCGTCCAAATAGTACTCGGCGTTTTTCTCTGGAAAAACTTTTTCACGAAGGTGATTGCCTCTTCATTTGACGAAAACCTCTGTCCTCCGAGCGCAATTTTGAGATGACGGTACAAAAAGAAGTCGCTTGGGGCTAGATCTGGTGAGTACGGCGGATGGTCAATAGTTCAAACCGTAATTCGTGCATTTTCGCCATCGCAACCGCTCAGGTGTGAGGCAGTGTGTTGTCTTGGTGAAACAGGAACTTTTTCTGCAAATGTAGCCGTTTTTCCGCAAGTTCTGTCTTCAGGTTATCAAATAATGATGCGTACTATGATCACGTAATGGTTTTTCCTTTTTGAAGATAGTCGCTTAAAATAACTCCATTACTATCCCAAAAATATTCACCATCAGTTTCCCAGCCGAAGAAACAGTGTTCACTTTTTTCCAGGCGGTTCCCCCTTTGCAGTCCACTACATTTTTGTTTCGGATGTATACTGGTTTACAAAGTTTCAGCTAAAGCAATTAATCGCCGCCAAAATTCGGATTTATTGCGCCTAAACTGCACCAACAGAGCATTGGAAATGTTCCTTAGAATACGTTTTTGGTCTAATGTGAGCAAACGTGGCACCCAACAGCATTCTCATGTCTAAATTTTTATTTAATGTGTGACAAATTCGTTCTTCTGACATGTTCACAGCCTCTGCTACCTCTCTCACTTTAATTCGGCGGTCGTCTAGCACCATTTGGTGAACTTTGGCGATGTTCTCGTCGTAGTTGCAGTTTTAGAACCTCCAGAACGTTCAACGTCTCCCAAGCTCTTACGGTCACCTTTAAATTCAGCTGCCCAACATTTCATTGTGGTAAATTAAGGTGCAGAGTGATCCAACTCATCTTTGATTTGCCTAAGCGTTTGTATGTGTGTTTGTGTGTGTGTGTGTGTGTGTGTGTGTGTGTGTGTGTGTGTGTGTGTGTGTGTGTGTGTGTGTGTGTGTGTGTGTGTGTGTGATTTACATCCTACAACGTTTAGTCATATCGGACGATGAATGAAATGGGTAGAATGAGGCTCAAATGGGTCCGCGGAGAGCTACCCGACATTCGCCTTTCAGAATAAGGGAAAACCCCAGAAAGAACGTTATCGAGGTAACTCACCCTGACCGAGATTCGAACTTGGGACCCCTTGAACGTGAGGCAGACACACTACCATCTACGGTACCGAGGTGGGGCCTGAGCGTATTGCCTACTACAGCTCGATACTTGATATAGTCCATTTTCATAAAAACACATCAACTCACTCAAACTACTGTTACATAACAACTGAGCGTCCAAAAGGGGTGAGACACTGGTGAGTAGCTGTCAAAAGATTCACAATGAAATGCACTAGCTTCAATTTACGAGTGCTGCCATCTTCACGTTGAGGTCGGAAACTTTTCAGACCACCCTCATATATGATTGTTAGTCAATATTTATGAACTTGGTGTTAGATTTTCCGTTTCTCCTTGCGTTTGCATAAGAAAGTTACAGCAAAATATGCCCTGGAAGCCGTTGCTGATACAGTATTCTTCGAAATTATTGAACTAATAGTGGTCTTAGCTATAAAGTCTGGGACTTTAGATACTCACGTATTGTAAGTCGCCATTAAGGTGGTTGTCTCAACTGTGTATGGGAATTCCTATTGGTTTACCAGGAAAAGTATGAGCCATTTAGAGAATTTGTCATAATTACATGTTGCCATGACGGTTAAGAGCAGCCGTACGGAGACCGGATTCAAATCCCGACTGTGGCATTGAATATTTGACACTACCTTCCAAAATTTATTTTTATTTACATCTGTACGCAAGCTTGTTGCAAAGTGATCGCCAGTAAAGTATGTGCAATATATTATAGAAATGCGATATATAGTAGGTTTCGGTTTTAGGGATAATATTTCTGTACACCTTTATAACACAGAATTGCAACGCTGTAATTCCAAAGCTCTGTAATAATTGGATAACATGATACTTTAACGACAAAGCGTGTAATCGCACAGATATAGCGTAACTCACATAACAAAGCAAACTACGACTGACAGTTCACTCACAGCCACTCTTCTGTTATTAGTTTGGGAATAGCGTCATCGTGTTCCAAGGCGCGCTTCACCGACGCTATAATTAATCCCCAGGCAAAACAAAATCGAAACATTTTACCCTCGTGAAACATAGTAGAGATATTAAAGCTTAATTTAATTTCAACATTTTATCAATGTCCTTCCATTCTCTCTCCCTTCCATTCGTCTCCCCTTCCCTTCCGATATTTCTTACTTGTACAGGGTGTAATAGAAAGGCTGCATTAGGAAATTATTTAGATAAACAAGTGAGTACAACTGGAGAGTGTTGCTGATGTTCTGTGACATTGAAAAATAGGAAGAATCCTGATACTCAAGCTCACGAGAATAAGCAAAATAAAGATTGTATCCAGAAATCTCAACTGTTGCACTTGCATGACTATTTACATTCATCTGCAAACTGTTTTTAACGTTTATTTGTCTTCTAGCTTATAAAACTGGAGATAAGTATATGCCAGCCCGCCTTGGTAGCGGGTGGTAGCGTGTCTACCTCACATTCAAGAGGTCCCGAGTTCGGATCTCGTTCAGGGTGACTTACTTGGATAAGTTTTTTCCGGGGTTTTCCTTTATCCTCAAAGACGAATGTCGGGTAACTCTAAGCTCCATGGGCCCGGGTTCATTTGAGCATCAATTCACCCATTCCATTCATCGTCCGATATGACTTATCATCGGAGGACGTAAAATTACACAAACACACACACACACACACACACACACACACACACACACACACATACACACACGCACACGAAAAATGTATATACCATGACGGTTTATTTTATATAGGTACTGCTCACTTTCTACTCGGGCAACAAGCCAGGTGAAAAGACGATTAGATATCGCCGTTTCGGCAGTGTGCATCGCTCCCAGCATCAGGATATTTATTAAATGTTATTACCACAAATGAAACACAGGATAGAACACAAATATAAACAAAGAAAAAAGACAATCAAAATTTGCATTACTGAACAAAATATTGTTTTCAATCAATTAAATACCAGGTCAGGAGATGGTGTGAGGTTAGAAAATTGTGTCAAAGAAACGTAACTACTCAACTTGATTGTAACTGGATCTTCCGGGTAGGACCGTGTGTTGGTTCTTCCTTTGATCGACGTTTCGTCCCAACTATGTTGGGCTTCTTCAAGACTTCTTTCTTGACAGCTCCGTAGCAAATGTGCCGGTGCCAAGAGCCAAGAGCAGGTGCAGGTCGCCCGGGTTCTCCCGGGCTGAGGGTTACACGCCGAGCTGAGGGTTTTATATTCGCCGAGCATTAGGCGCTGACGAATCTCCGTGTCCCGTACCCCGTCGACAAAATTTTAGGCGGCTTCCCGGGATACGAACTCCAGTGGCAGGTCAACCAAGGCCTTGCTAGGCAGCTGCTCGATCGCTATGGCGAACTCCTACAGCGTCTCCCCCGGCTGCTGCGACCTTGCCTTTAGCTGGCTGCGGTATGCTGCGGCTAAGCGGTGGTTCCCGAAGCGATTCTCCAGGGCCTGCCAGATGTCCTTGGGCACCGCCGTCGTCTGCACCGCGTTTAGGATTTCCGCGGCCCGTCCCTGGAGGCTGGCCATTAACTGTGTGGCCTCCTCCTCCGGTGACCATCTGTTGTGCCTGACCACTGTGTCGAACTGGCGGCGGAAGACTTCAAACGTTGACGCGCCGTCATACTTGGGAGGTTTGACGCCCGCAGATGTTGTGTCGCGTCCCGGCGCGTCGACCTTCAAGTCCTTCAGCTTCCTGCCGACGACGTCCTCCACCATGGCGTTCAGGGACTTGACGCTGCTGTCGGCCTTTCCCTCCAGGTTGTTTACGCGGTTCGAGAGGTCTTCGACGTCTTCAACCATGGCGTTCAGGGACTTGGCATTATTGTCGGCCTTTTCCTCTAGGTCATTGAATCGGTTCGCCAGGTCCTTGACGCGCTCATCCACTTGGCCCATCCGCTTGCCCAGCTCCGTCACGTCATCCCTCACGCCGGCCAACTGTTCCTCAAATTTGGCGGCGAGGACTTCGTTCGCCTCCTTCATTTCCGTGGCCAGACTGTCGTTCGCTGCCTTCATTTCTGTGGTCAATTCGGTGTTTATTTCTTTCAACTCTGCGGCCAGGTTGTTATTTGCCGCTTCTGTTTTTGTTGTTAACTCGTTCATCTTCGCGGCCAAGTTGATATTTGCCGCTTCCAACTTCGCTGTTAATTCGTTCATCTTCTGCAAAAGCATTTCCAATGCCGATTCCATGGCCATAATGTTCGGTGATGTAGTTATCCCGCTTCCTGACACCAGTTGTGACTTTGTGGGTTCGTGAAGTGATTAAACGAGGTTACGAAACACAAAAACTACACTTTATTCTCCTCGAAATACACTGTTCACATTACAAAATTGCTAGAACCTTCAAACTGTTTATTTTACAAAAACTACTTTCAACTGTCCGTCGCTACCGGTAACGATTGGTTCCGAAGATTTCCGAATCTCCACCGGCCATCATTTTTCATCGGCTTCGCGAATCTACCGCCAGGGTGACATTTTTGTACACTGGTTTGCAAAACCTAACAAGGGAACTATCGCTATGCTCACACCTGTACGGGCTTGAGGGTTTGATGACATTATCTCTGCACTGTGTAGGGCTGTGTTTGCCAAAAATGAAGTTTGGGGTATAGCTGGAAGAACCCGAAAATGATTCTTATAGGCATAATAACACAGCATTGTACGGGAGGGTTTGTTTGCCCCTCCGGTCAGCGGTATACACATATCATATGTAAGGGGCTCCGTTTCCCACACCTGGCACAGGGCTGATGAGGGATGTCCAGCAACTACTTAGTAGTGGTCTATAGTGCACCTTCTAGGCTTCACTTTTGGGCGTTTCGGTTCCACTCCGTAAATTTTTGGTGCACATGGTTTATAAGTAGCAGGCATTATATCATAACATTTTCGGGTGAGTAGTAATGGGGAGAACTGCTGCGGTAAGCTAGCAACTAAACGAAGTATGCAAAAAGATTAACACAAATTGGAATTTTATTCATAGAAATTGGATTATAATAAAGTACATACGAAAGACACATGATAGAACCCTAGATTTACAGAAACGTATACATGGGTCTTAGAAGCTCCTTAGGGGAGGGGTTCCGTCACCTTCCGCTGCCGTGGTGCGGCCGCTGCGGACCCATAGCACTCGTGGTACCTCTGACGTTACTAGAGGAACCTTGGGCCGAACTACCGAGCCCCTCCCGTAGGGGTGTTGTTCGGGTTGGGTTGGACTCGAGGGGGCAGTGTGTTACCGACATCCAGGGGGAATTGGGTGCCTCCGGCCAGGCTAGGCCACCCGGAGGGGGCAGAGACTTGCCTAATAAGTCCCTGCAGAACTAGTAGAGGGTGTGTAGATAACCTGGCGGCCCTACTGAGGTTTTCGGTAGTCTTCCCTGCGAGATTCACGCGCGTAGGTGCCGTATCCACTTCCACCGTCTTAACGTAGTAACCGTGTGCGGGATGGCCTTTTAGACTCAAGGTATTGCCCCATGGAAAGAACCCTGGAGATTTCCATCGCTCCAAGGTAGTAGGAGGCCGGGGTCCTGGGGCCTGCGGGTCCAGGACTAATGGAAGTAGAGACTCTGGTGTTAAATGGTGCTTAGAAGGGCTTTCGATCAGCACGGAGAGCAATGCATGCTCTGTATCGTGCTTCCATGCTGGCCAGAAGGTTGGTAAGGAGTTCTTGTGGTAGGGCATTCCATTCCTCCACCAGTTCTGTTGTTCCTTGCTGCATGTGGACGTACTGCAATAGCTCTCTCCAAAGCATCCCAAAGGTGTTCAATGGGATTTAAATCGGTAGAACGGGCAGGCTAGTCCGTTCGGCGTATAACCTTTCATTCGAAGATATCCTTCACCTGCTCTGTTCGATGCGGCCACGCATTGCCATCCATAAAACAAAATCAGGGCCAACTGCACCCCTGAAAATACGCACCTGGGATGGAGTATAGTATCATAATAACGTCGTACAATGAGATCTCCGTGATCAAATATTTAAAGTTCGGTGCCTTCATGCAACATTTGCCGCTTCAAAACAACGTGAACATGAAAACGATCATGTTCTAGGCCGATTCTCTGTGCTTTACGTGTTCCCACCTGTCCTCAGACGAGAGTAAGTCGAGAAATAGTACTCAGACTGAATCTGTTCTCATCCGAGGAGAGCACGCGAACCCATTCCTCGTTGGTCTAAATTTGATGCTGTTGGGAGCATCGCAAACGGTGCCGTGGATGTGTGGATATCAATGGAACACAGTGTACTGGCCGTCGGGCAGAGAGAACACCGTGTACCGTGCTTACATGCCTAGTAGTTCTGCTAAACGTGGTTGAATCTGCACATGTAGTTTGGAGTGGATAGCTCTATGCCTGTTGCACAATGTACTGCTACATCTGCTGCTATAGTTGACCTCCTCCTCTCTTTAGGACAGCTGTGCCTGAATTTTAGAGGTTCCCCATGCACATGAAAGAATTCCGTGAGCGGTACCCAACGCCTCGGCAACATTCGCTCCTCTTCGTCCTTCTACTTTCTGGAAGATTCTTTCGCGTGTGCAATCACGGAATGTCTACGGGCCTTGTTACAATGAAGAACACCGCTAGAGTTCGCTAACTGCCACACAGTCTTGTCCTCTTTCTTCAACTGCCACGTGTCCATTTGGCACTAAAATCTGGCTGCACTCACACCATGTGACGTTTAACTTTCTGGGTACGTAAGAGAGACCTCTGACAACATAACCCCGTACTGTCATTTACATCCAGCAAGCAGTTCAAATGTTAATTTATCCATCTCGTGCTTTGATTTTGCACACCAGTATATATTTCCTTGTAGATGTAATGCTAGTGAAAGAAGAGGTAGTCACTTATTTTAAGAGCTGGTTACCATGTAGTGACTTTAAAATTCCATCCCCTATGAATGGCTGTGAGATAAAAGAACGAAAATTAGGAAATTAAGATTTTGAAAATTAAACCAATAACTAAGATAATCTGGGAAGTGCTTAGTTTCACAGAAAATGATTATTTCATTTAGTGGCATGCTTTGCAGATGTCTATTTTTTTGTGTAACAGGGTTTTCTCTTTCCATTACGGTGCAGCATTGGTCAAAGGTCATTCACAATGAAGATTACTTCAGGCTGTTCTAAGAAAATCCAAGATATCGTCGCGAGGCATTGTTTTGCGGCGGGCTGCGGCCCACGCGTATGCAAACGCTGAGAGAGAGAGGAGAGAGAGAGAGAGAGAGAGAGAGAGAGAGAGAGAGAGAGAGAGAGAGAGAGAGAGAGAGAGAGAGAGAGAGAGAGAGAGAAGCAAGGAAAGGAACAGAAAGCGCCCTAAGCCACGCCCACGCCAAGCGCGCACTAGCGCTTGCCGGGAGGGAAAAAGAGGGAGATTACTGTAGATGATTCTTTCCTTTCTCTCGCGATCGTGAAAGATGGAGATACTTCGAGAAACGATGGAACGGGTATAAGTAGCACCATGGGCGGTTGAGTTTCCTGTGCACATGGGCCGTTGCACCCGAACCTGCGACCATTGAGGACAAACTAGTTATCTTACTTCTTCCACCAACATAATTTAAAACCGCGATCCCGTCATTACATATTTGAGCCCTACACAGGTCAGGTACATGTCTGACTCCCATACTTGCTGATCCTCAGCTCGCGAACGCCTGAGTTACTGCTGCTGCTGCTGCTGCTGCTGCTGCTGCTGCTACTGCTGCTGAGTTGCTGTTCCGAGCCAGCAGTGATCAGTTTTCGTATAGTGTGTGAGTTGTGTGGACATTTGAACCGTAATGAGCTGCAAGCTCAGAACTGATAATCATGTAGTGACTTGAAAGTGAATTCTTTTGTTTGTTGGAGCTCCGAGAGACTGTGTTGGTTTATGTTACGTCACCCTGCTGCACAGGGCTGTACAATCTGTCTTTCTACGAAATAAAGAGCATTTTGATTTTCTGCAAACAAGACTTAATGTTAGGAACCCACAAAGTCACAATATACATTTTATTTTTTGACCAAACTATATTGAATTAATGATAGCTTATCCAAAATCGATAGATCCATTTTAGAACAGCACTCAGACATTTGGTAGCGTTTCTAGGTAAGATGTAATTTGGGGTGAAGGAATTTCTTCCTGTAACATTGAAAGTCGCTCTACTTAGAGAAAGTTACCTTTTAACCGACCTTTCTTGTGATGCATGCGGTTACCAGATAGCCGACAACGACGCGGATCTGGCAGGCTGAGGGACTACCCGGGGTGTGTCAAATGTACACCTGCTCTGGAAGTGCTTAACCACGAAGTGACAGGATGTAGGGTTAATAGGGTAGAGTGTGAAAATGAGCAAGGGAGAAGGAAAAGAGGTAGTATATTTGGCTCCCCAAGGGCTGCAGAAAGACACACACACACACACACACACACACACACACACACACACACACACATACACATACACATACACATACACATACACATACACATACACATACACATACACATACACATACACATACACAAACACACACACGCACGCACGCCCAATACCCAAATACTAATTCTGCTTACTACATGTAAGTGCTAGAGAAACAAACATGAATGGCTTTCCCTCTGAAAAAAGTTAAGATATTGGGAAATTCTAGGTCATTAGAAATATATAAAAAAAAAAAAAATGAGTGAGTCACAAAAAAGTTGTCTTAAATTGTACGGTTTAAGAGATATATATTTCTAGTGTAGTTTCTCTTGTGATTTAGTAATTGAAGCAGGTATTTGAAATTAAAGTAAAGCAATAGTCAGTATTGTGACCTGGAAATCATGTGGAGGGTTAAAACATTTTATGCAACTATATATTTCTTAAGCAATTTTAACTGCAATCATTAATGGATCATTGTTTTATGTCCGACGCATATGCACTAGCTTATCGTTGAACAATTAATTACCTCAGAGTTTTTGACCGATTGGCATTTGTACTATAGAAAATAGGCTAGACGAAGTTTTCCGCAAACACAACTGAAGAGCGATTAACTTTACAGCAAAGCAATTTCAAAAGCTTAAATATATGTAACAATATGAAAATAAATTCGTATGAAACATATTATATTGGTAGCATTGTGAATAAGACAAGCTCTAGAAATGTTATTTATTTATCATGGGCATAAATATTGTCAATCGGCGGCGGTTTGCTAAGGAGAGGTTACGTCGTCATTGCTGTTGGTACAAGGAAGAGCGACAATAGAGGAATCACCTCACCTTCTTGTCTAGTGGCTGGCTGGACGGGAGAGGCGTGTCTTCAAGAACTACCGGTAGGTCGGTGTAGAAAATGTGTGAAAATACTGTTCCATACTGTTCTGGAAAGTAAGACGAGAACATTCGGCATCTGGAATGACGTACCTCACCCGGCAGGATTACCTAAAAGTCAATACAAGATCAGGACTAGAACAGTAAGGCAGTAATACAAAAGTAATGACAACAGTGTGTTTGGTGCTTCGACTTGAGTAAGGCTCCGTAGTGCAGAGTAGGCAGGCCGTGGAACAGCCAACGAAGCAGTTCTAGTGCGAATATCGCTGTTGTGTTTACAGTTGGAATGGAACTTCGTGTAAGATTTGGAACTTCGTGTAGGACAGAAAGTTTATTAGCAGCACAATGATGTGTGCTAAGTAGATATTGCTACCCAATCGGCGAAATTGCGGTCGGCTACGCGAGGGGATGGCCGGTGGAGGGGGGGCGTGTGGCATCGGTACCGCACCCTTGCCGGTCAGCAGGCGCATGCGGAGGCGTGACAGAGTGGAGAGAGGGGAAACCACGGGGGTGGCTGAATCTTCATTTCCCCCTCCTCCTGCCGCCTGAAAGAACGCGAAATTTCCGGAATATTTTCCCCCTCCATGGTAAACAACTCTCTAGAAACATTTAACCACCTATAAATAGAGGGACGATGCGACCGAGAGTTCAGTTCAGTTCTTGGCGAGCAGCATGAGGAGCGCCGAGTGAGCGAACGGACTGGAAGACTGTGTACGTGCATCGGGGGAGTGTACGTAACTGAGAGTGCAGTGGACCTGTGACAGACGAACTGACGAATTGTAATTGTGTGCATTACGTAATTCTGTGTAATCGGCAAGTGTTCCAAATGTAATTCGGTGGAAATAAAGCACATTTAAGTTTGTGCAATTGGAGTTTTAATTTCATGAACCCACAAAATCACAATATAAATAAACGAGGTAGAGAAGTGTCGAAGTGATATACTTGTGAAAAATGAGAACCTAATTTTACGTTAGCACTGAGCTAACGTTGTATTAATAAATAAAGGAGTTGGAAGTAAACACTCTCGTTTTTGTTACAATATTTTAAGCGGAAATTAATTATTCTTTCACACTGGCCGTGTGTAGGCTAAATTATGGAAACGTTGAGTCAGACTGAAAAATTCAATGCCATAGCCGGGATTTGAACCACGGGTCTTCTGGTTTCCGTCCAGCCGCACTACCATTGTGCTACTATGGCCAACGTGCCGATATGACATTAAATTCTCCAACTAACTCGTATTTTCCCGGTAAACCACTTAGGAGTTCTCATAAACACATGAGACAACTACCTTAATGGCGACTTACTACTTGTAAGTACTTTAAGGCCCGGGCTTTATAGTTAACCACTATTAGGTTAATTAATGGAAATTAATTATTCTTTCACACTGGCCGTGTGTAGGCTAAATTATGGAAACGTTGAGTCAGACTGAAAAATTCAATGCCATAGCCGGGATTTGAACCACGGGTCTTCTGGTTTCCGTCCAGCCGCACTACCATTGTGCTACTATGGCCAACGTGCCGATATGACATTAAATTCTCCAACTAACTCGTATTTTCCCGGTAAACCACTTAGGAGTTCTCATAAACACATGAGACAACTACCTTAATGGCGACTTACTACTTGTAAGTACTTTAAGGCCCGGGCTTTATAGTTAACCACTATTAGGTTAATTAATGGAAATTAATTATTCTTTCACACTGGCCGTGTGTAGGCTAAATTATGGAAACGTTGAGTCAGACTGAAAAATTCAATGCCATAGCCGGGATTTGAACCACGGGTCTTCTGGTTTCCGTCCAGCCGCACTACCATTGTGCTACTATGGCCAACGTGCCGATATGACATTAAATTCTCCAACTAACTCGTATTTTCCCGGTAAACCACTTAGGAGTTCTCATAAACACATGAGACAACTACCTTAATGGCGACTTACTACTTGTAAGTACTTTAAGGCCCGGGCTTTATAGTTAACCACTATTAGGTTAATTAATGGAAATTAATTATTCTTTCACACTGGCCGTGTGTAGGCTAAATTATGGAAACGTTGAGTCAGACTGAAAAATTCAATGCCATAGCCGGGATTTGAACCACGGGTCTTCTGGTTTCCGTCCAGCCGCACTACCATTGTGCTACTATGGCCAACGTGCCGATATGACATTAAATTCTCCAACTAACTCGTATTTTCCCGGTAAACCACTTAGGAGTTCTCATAAACACATGAGACAACTACCTTAATGGCGACTTACTACTTGTAAGTACTTTAAGGCCCGGGCTTTATAGTTAACCACTATTAGGTTAATTAATGGAAATTAATTATTCTTTCACACTGGCCGTGTGTAGGCTAAATTATGGAAACGTTGAGTCAGACTGAAAAATTCAATGCCATAGCCGGGATTTGAACCACGGGTCTTCTGGTTTCCGTCCAGCCGCACTACCATTGTGCTACTATGGCCAACGTGCCGATATGACATTAAATTCTCCAACTAACTCGTATTTTCCCGGTAAACCACTTAGGAGTTCTCATAAACACATGAGACAACTACTTTAATGGCGACTTACTACTTGTAAGTACTTTAAGGCCCGGGCTTTATAGTTAACCACTATTAGGTTAATTAATGGAAATTAATTATTCTTTCACACTGGCCGTGTGTAGGCTAAATTATGGAAACGTTGAGTCAGACTGAAAAATTCAATGCCATAGCCGGGATTTGAACCACGGGTCTTCTGGTTTCCGTCCAGCCGCACTACCATTGTGCTACTATGGCCAACGTGCCGATATGACATTAAATTCTCCAACTAACTCGTATTTTCCCGGTAAACCACTTAGGAGTTCTCATAAACACATGAGACAACTACCTTAATGGCGACTTACTACTTGTAAGTACTTTAAGGCCCGGGCTTTATAGTTAACCACTATTAGGTTAATTAATGGAAATTAATTATTCTTTCACACTGGCCGTGTGTAGGCTAAATTATGGAAACGTTGAGTCAGACTGAAAAATTCAATGCCATAGCCGGGATTTGAACCACGGGTCTTCTGGTTTCCGTCCAGCCGCACTACCATTGTGCTACTATGGCCAACGTGCCGATATGACATTAAATTCTCCAACTAACTCGTATTTTTCAGTATGACTCAACGTTTCCATAATTTAGCCTACACACGGCCAGTGTGAAAGAATAATTAATTTCCATTAATTAACCTAATAGTGGTTAACTATAAAGCCCGGGCCTTAAAGTACTTACAAGTAGTAAGTCGCCATTAAGGTAGTTGTCTCATGTGTTTTTGAGAACTCCTAAGTGGTTTACCGGGAAAATACGAGTTAGTTGGAGAATTTAATGTCATATCGGCACGTTGGCCATAGTAGCACAATGGTAGTGCGGCTGGACGGAAACCAGAAGACCCGTGGTTCAAATCCCGGCTATGGCATTGAATTTTTCAGTCTGACTCAACGTTTCCATAATTTAGCCTACACACGGCCAGTGTGAAAGAATAATTAATTTCCATTAATTAACCTAATAGTGGTTAACTATAAAGCCCGGGCCTTAAAGTACTTACAAGTAGTAAGTCGCCATTAAGGTAGTTGTCTCATGTGTTTATGAGAACTCCTAAGTGGTTTACCGGGAAAATACGAGTTAGTTGGAGAATTTAATGTCATATCGGCACGTTGGCCATAGTAGCACAATGGTAGTGCGGCTGGACGGAAACCAGAAGACCCGTGGTTCAAATCCCGGCTATGGCATTGAATTTTTCAGTCTGACTCAACGTTTCCATAATTTAGCCTACACACGGCCAGTGTGAAAGAATAATTAATTTCCATTAATTAACCTAATAGTGGTTAACTATAAAGCCCGGGCCTTAAAGTACTTACAAGTAGTAAGTCGCCATTAAGGTAGTTGTCTCATGTGTTTATGAGAACTCCTAAGTGGTTTACCGGGAAAATACGAGTTAGTTGGAGAATTTAATGTCATATCGGCACGTTGGCCATAGTAGCACAATGGTAGTGCGGCTGGACGGAAACCAGAAGACCCGTGGTTCAAATCCCGGCTATGGCATTGAATTTTTCAGTCTGACTCAACGTTTCCATAATTTAGCCTACACACGGCCAGTGTGAAAGAATAATTAATTTCCATTAATTAACCTAATAGTGGTTAACTATAAAGCCCGGGCCTTAAAGTACTTACAAGTAGTAAGTCGCCATTAAGGTAGTTGTCTCATGTGTTTATGAGAACTCCTAAGTGGTTTACCGGGAAAATACGAGTTAGTTGGAGAATTTAATGTCATATCGGCACGTTGGCCATAGTAGCACAATGGTAGTGCGGCTGGACGGAAACCAGAAGACCCGTGGTTCAAATCCCGGCTATGGCATTGAATTTTTCAGTCTGACTCAACGTTTCCATAATTTAGCCTACACACGGCCAGTGTGAAAGAATAATTAATTTCCATTAATTAACCTAATAGTGGTTAACTATAAAGCCCGGGCCTTAAAGTACTTACAAGTAGTAAGTCGCCATTAAGGTAGTTGTCTCATGTGTTTATGAGAACTCCTAAGTGGTTTACCGGGAAAATACGAGTTAGTTGGAGAATTTAATGTCATATCGGCACGTTGGCCATAGTAGCACAATGGTAGTGCGGCTGGACGGAAACCAGAAGACCCGTGGTTCAAATCCCGGCTATGGCATTGAATTTTTCAGTCTGACTCAACGTTTCCATAATTTAGCCTACACACGGCCAGTGTGAAAGAATAATTAATTTCCATTAATTAACCTAATAGTGGTTAACTATAAAGCCCGGGCCTTAAAGTACTTACAAGTAGTAAGTCGCCATTAAGGTAGTTGTCTCATGTGTTTATGAGAACTCCTAAGTGGTTTACCGGGAAAATACGAGTTAGTTGGAGAATTTAATGTCATATCGGCACGTTGGCCATAGTAGCACAATGGTAGTGCGGCTGGACGGAAACCAGAAGACCCGTGGTTCAAATCCCGGCTATGGCATTGAATTTTTCAGTCTGACTCAACGTTTCCATAATTTAGCCTACACACGGCCAGTGTGAAAGAATAATTAATTTCCATTAATTAACCTAATAGTGGTTAACTATAAAGCCCGGGCCTTAAAGTACTTACAAGTAGTAAGTCGCCATTAAGGTAGTTGTCTCATGTGTTTATGAGAACTCCTAAGTGGTTTACCGGGAAAATACGAGTTAGTTGGAGAATTTAATGTCATATCGGCACGTTGGCCATAGTAGCACAATGGTAGTGCGGCTGGACGGAAACCAGAAGACCCGTGGTTCAAATCCCGGCTATGGCATTGAATTTTTCAGTCTGACTCAACGTTTCCATAATTTAGCCTACACACGGCCAGTGTGAAAGAATAATTAATTTCCATTAATTAACCTAATAGTGGTTAACTATAAAGCCCGGGCCTTAAAGTACTTACAAGTAGTAAGTCGCCATTAAGGTAGTTGTCTCATGTGTTTATGAGAACTCCTAAGTGGTTTACCGGGAAAATACGAGTTAGTTGGAGAATTTAATGTCATATCGGCACGTTGGCCATAGTAGCACAATGGTAGTGCGGCTGGACGGAAACCAGAAGACCCGTGGTTCAAATCCCGGCTATGGCATTGAATTTTTCAGTCTGACTCAACGTTTCCATAATTTAGCCTACACACGGCCAGTGTGAAAGAATAATTAATTTCCATTAATTAACCTAATAGTGGTTAACTATAAAGCCCGGGCCTTAAAGTACTTACAAGTAGTAAGTCGCCATTAAGGTAGTTGTCTCATGTGTTTATGAGAACTCCTAAGTGGTTTACCGGGAAAATACGAGTTAGTTGGAGAATTTAATGTCATATCGGCACGTTGGCCATAGTAGCACAATGGTAGTGCGGCTGGACGGAAACCAGAAGACCCGTGGTTCAAATCCCGGCTATGGCATTGAATTTTTCAGTCTGACTCAACGTTTCCATAATTTAGCCTACACACGGCCAGTGTGAAAGAATAATTAATTTCCATTAATTAACCTAATAGTGGTTAACTATAAAGCCCGGGCCTTAAAGTACTTACAAGTAGTAAGTCGCCATTAAGGTAGTTGTCTCATGTGTTTATGAGAACTCCTAAGTGGTTTACCGGGAAAATACGAGTTAGTTGGAGAATTTAATGTCATATCGGCACGTTGGCCATAGTAGCACAATGGTAGTGCGGCTGGACGGAAACCAGAAGACCCGTGGTTCAAATCCCGGCTATGGCATTGAATTTTTCAGTCTGACTCAACGTTTCCATAATTTAGCCTACACACGGCCAGTGTGAAAGAATAATTAATTTCCATTAATTAACCTAATAGTGGTTAACTATAAAGCCCGGGCCTTAAAGTACTTACAAGTAGTAAGTCGCCATTAAGGTAGTTGTCTCATGTGTTTATGAGAACTCCTAAGTGGTTTACCGGGAAAATACGAGTTAGTTGGAGAATTTAATGTCATATCGGCACGTTGGCCATAGTAGCACAATGGTAGTGCGGCTGGACGGAAACCAGAAGACCCGTGGTTCAAATCCCGGCTATGGCATTGAATTTTTCAGTCTGACTCAACGTTTCCATAATTTAGCCTACACACGGCCAGTGTGAAAGAATAATTAATTTCCATTAATTAACCTAATAGTGGTTAACTATAAAGCCCGGGCCTTAAAGTACTTACAAGTAGTAAGTCGCCATTAAGGTAGTTGTCTCATGTGTTTATGAGAACTCCTAAGTGGTTTACCGGGAAAATACGAGTTAGTTGGAGAATTTAATGTCATATCGGCACGTTGGCCATAGTAGCACAATGGTAGTGCGGCTGGACGGAAACCAGAAGACCCGTGGTTCAAATCCCGGCTATGGCATTGAATTTTTCAGTCTGACTCAACGTTTCCATAATTTAGCCTACACACGGCCAGTGTGAAAGAATAATTAATTTCCATTAATTAACCTAATAGTGGTTAACTATAAAGCCCGGGCCTTAAAGTACTTACAAGTAGTAAGTCGCCATTAAGGTAGTTGTCTCATGTGTTTATGAGAACTCCTAAGTGGTTTACCGGGAAAATACGAGTTAGTTGGAGAATTTAATGTCATATCGGCACGTTGGCCATAGTAGCACAATGGTAGTGCGGCTGGACGGAAACCAGAAGACCCGTGGTTCAAATCCCGGCTATGGCATTGAATTTTTCAGTCTGACTCAACGTTTCCATAATTTAGCCTACACACGGCCAGTGTGAAAGAATAATTAATTTCCATTAATTAACCTAATAGTGGTTAACTATAAAGCCCGGGCCTTAAAGTACTTACAAGTAGTAAGTCGCCATTAAGGTAGTTGTCTCATGTGTTTATGAGAACTCCTAAGTGGTTTACCGGGAAAATACGAGTTAGTTGGAGAATTTAATGTCATATCGGCACGTTGGCCATAGTAGCACAATGGTAGTGCGGCTGGACGGAAACCAGAAGACCCGTGGTTCAAATCCCGGCTATGGCATTGAATTTTTCAGTCTGACTCAACGTTTCCATAATTTAGCCTACACACGGCCAGTGTGAAAGAATAATTAATTTCCATTAATTAACCTAATAGTGGTTAACTATAAAGCCCGGGCCTTAAAGTACTTACAAGTAGTAAGTCGCCATTAAGGTAGTTGTCTCATGTGTTTATGAGAACTCCTAAGTGGTTTACCGGGAAAATACGAGTTAGTTGGAGAATTTAATGTCATATCGGCACGTTGGCCATAGTAGCACAATGGTAGTGCGGCTGGACGGAAACCAGAAGACCCGTGGTTCAAATCCCGGCTATGGCATTGAATTTTTCAGTCTGACTCAACGTTTCCATAATATTTTAAGCGTCTGCATTTTTTATGGTCGTTCGCCAACAGCAAGTAATATGTAATTACGAGATGACAGAACGAAAAATAGGTCTGAGAGAAGGATGCAAAATGAGTCCAATTTTATTTAACTTATTTATAGATGAGATAATACACAAGGTTAAAGAAGGAAATCAGCACTGCCCGGTAATAGCAAACAAAGAAATTCCTGGGCTGCTGTATGAGGATGACTTAATAGTAGTATTGCAGAAGTCAATAAATGAAATCCTTAAGTTCTGGGAAGAGTGGGGAATAAAAATACACATAAATAAGTCGATAGTTATGGTCTTCAGAAATGGAGTTAAACTAAAATAGATGAAAAGCGGGTACTAAATGGCAAAAGGGTAGAAGTGGTCAATGAATTCGAATATTTAGGAGTAAGGTTGAGTAACAATGGAAAGTGGGGAGCACACAGGAGAAAATTTGAAGCAATAGGGAGGGCGGAAATTTATGGGATAAGAATATGCAAATATAAGCTAGAAATGACAACCAATTGGATAGAAAGAATGTACGAAGCACTAGTTGAATCGAAAAGGTTGTATGCAGTGGAAATCCGGGGGAAGTGTCACAGCGGTATATAAAAAGGTGGACCAAAAGTACAGAACGTTTAGTAAAGAGCTATTAGGCTTACCAAGATCAACAACTAGGGAAGTAGCTTTAGTAGAATTAAGAAAGACAAGAAGAAATGGAACAATAATGGAAAGAATTATAGAATGTTGGTATAGGTGTTTGGCCAAAGAAGAAGGAGGAATTATAAAATTATGCATGAGACAGCAAAAAAGATTAGAGAACTGAAATACTTGTTGGGGAGAGATGGGAGGAATTATGGAAAGAATAGGGATGAGAGATATATGGAAATTAGAGGAAATGAATACAAGCGATGTGGGTAAACTTGTAAAATGCAGAATAGAAGATATAGAAAGATAGGAAATATCGGGAAGTCTAGAAAATATGAAATCATTACAAATTTATAAACAGTTAAAAAGAAATTGTGGACAAAAATCATATGTAGATTACTGCAATAGGCAAGAGATAGAAGGGTTAGTTTGGATGAGAACAAGAGCAATATTTCTAAGGGGGATAAGAGGTAGGGAAAAGGGAATTTGCGAATTATGGGGAGGAAAAGAAAGCATAGACCACTGTGTAACGGAATGCGAGGAGGTTGCAATGTGGAGAAAAATGTGTTAGAAGGAAAAAGAGGAGAAGGTAGGGAAGATTAACGGAGGCATTCATCTTGCACCAAATTTTAATCTTAAGACGATGCTATTTGCGGATGACCAAATAATTATAAATAAAACTGAAGACGAGCTGCAAAGAGCAGTATATACTTTACAGAAGTTATGTAAGAATTATAATTCCAAAATTTCTACAAATAAAAAAAAAACAATGGCGTTTCGAGGTAAAGACAATGTTAGAAACAAAATAGTAATTGATGATATTATCTTAGAACAAGTTACAGGTTTTAAATATTTGGGAACATATGTCAGTTTTAAATATTAAAATGATTTTAAAAATAAATTACCAGTGTTTCAACAAATATGCGGCATAATAAATAGAAGCCTAAAAAATAAAACCGGAAAAGAAACACGGATGAAATACTATAAAGTAATGGCTGTGCCTGATTTTCTTTTTGGTTATGAAACATGTACATTAACAAAAGCAGACAAAAACAAGATACAGACTGCCGAAATGAGATTTTTAAGAGCAGTAAAGGGATGTACTCTTTTAGATAAAATTCCAAATGAAAAAATAAGAGAAGATTTAGAAATAAGTTCTTTAGAAGAAAAAATAATAAATTATAGAAATGAATGGAGAGAGCATATTGAGAGAATGCCGAGAGATAGGATCCCAAGAAGAGTTATAAACTACAAACCTGGAGGAAAGAGACATCCGGGAAGACCACGAAAATGATGGTCAGACATGTTTTAAGTCGGAACAGCCAGCATTGCCTAGCCCTTGGAGTAAAGAAGGAGGAGGGGGAGGAGGAGGAGGAGGAGGAGGAGGAGGAGGAGGAGGAGGAGGAGGAGGAGGAGGAGGAGGAGGAGGAGGAGGAGGAGGAGGAGGAGGAGGAGGAGGAGGAGGAGGAGGAGGAGGAGGAGGAGGAGGAGGAGGAGGAGGAGGAGGAGGAGGAGGAGGAGGAGGAGGAGGAGGAGGAGGAGGAGGAGGAGGAGGAGGAGGAGGAGGAGGAGGAGGAGGAGGAGGAGGAGGAGGAGGAGGAGGAGGAGGAGGAGGAGGAGGAGGAGGAGGAGGAGGAGGAGGAGGAGGAGGAGGAGGAGGAGGAGGAGGAGGAGGAGGAGGAGGAGGAGGAGGAGGAGGAGGAGGAGGAGGAGGAGGAGGAGGAGGAGGAGGAGGAGGAGGAGGAGGAGGAGGAGGAGGAGGAGGAGGAGGAGGAGGAGGAGGAGGAGGAGGAGGAGGAGGAGGAGGAGGAGGAGGAGGAGGAGGAGGAGGAGGAGGAGGAGGAGGAGGAGGAGGAGGAGGAGGAGGAGGAGGAGGAGGAGGAGGAGGAGGAGGAGGAGGAGGAGGAGGAGGAGGAGGAGGAGGAGGAGGAGGAGGAGGAGGAGGAGGAGGAGGAGGAGGAGGAGGAGGAGGAGGAGGAGGAGGAGGAGGCTAAAATGTTAACATGAAGGGAGGAAAAGAAGGTAAGTTATAAGAAAGTAATATGAGGGGGAAAATGGCACTATTTAAGTAACAAGGAGGCATGGATATGTAGAGCTACCTGCAGAGCAGAAGCCCAGGGTGTTATGTAAGCCAAGGTAGCATCAAGGTAAAGACAAATAAATGTAGCCAAAAGTTGTAAATTGTAAAATTTTGGAATATGTACAGTAAATAATGTAATCTAATTACAAATAACATCCAATCATTTTTACTGCTGAAAATGCTTCACAGAAGGAGATCAGACACACATTGTAGGATGCAGAATCATATTAGCATCGTCAGTGAGCCAGATTTTCGTCTAGTAGGAGTTAAGTTTCGAGCAATTAAATCTGCTGGGCTGGCTGCTATCGATTTTAAGCACGCTTCAAAACAATCGGTGTGGGTAGGATTTGAATCGCCACCTCATGATTAGTAAGCCAGATGTTAACCACAAAGCCACCCAGGATTGACTCCCTTTATGCACACCTCGGGGAAAGTTTAACTGAGACAAGTGCTACGGTTAAGGGGGCCTTGCAGATTTGAATATGGCATTTGCTTACTGTCAACTGTATCACCTCTAAAATTACGGACACGCATGTATTGGATTTGGGTATGCCATTAATATAACGTGGGAAGGCTCGCTTGACTGCTTTTTATGCCTTCTAGTAATATCCAAGCATCAATTATAGCTCAATTAATCCAGAGGGGATGACCTGCGAATTTGAGAACATTTGCTCTCCCGTTCCCAGTTTCAATTATCAGGTAATTGATCTGGTGTTAGAGGCACTTCATCACTATCTACCTCACTTCGTCATTCTATCTTTAGCTACCTTTCAAGGACAATCCTTAGATAATCTCTGGGATACACTTTTCCACCTAATTACTTTTCGACGATCATAGATGAACATCTGCACAAGAACAAAAGTGGCCCATACTCCGATATCCCAATTAGTGATTCATTATACTTATAATCTTAAGAGATTATTGAGAGGTATGCAGATAATGCATAAATACTTTACACATTACGTAAAAATGACGCTAGTTACACTGAAGCAATAAGTATTATACAATATAACTACTTGTAATAAAAAAAATTCACTTATTTTAATAAAAATGATGTTGTTTTTTCTTATTAGTTGAATGAGTTGAAGTTGAAATCGATTTTTTTTAACGTGGAGGGGAAAACCCAGTTACAGTCAAAGGCCCACGTGCGATGGCCGACATTGTGAGGGTCTCTGTGCCCTGAGGGGGCCAGGCATACTCACTAAAAAAAAACTCCACGTGTTAGTATCGTGTATCTTATATTATTTTACGTGCATTTATTAACACGCTTCTTAGTCGGGTCCCACATAGCACCCCGGTTAGTATGTGGTGTCTACTAAGCTGGCATGCCTTGCATGCAAGCGCATCAACGTTGCTTCTTGTTGGTGACCATGAAACCTGGGCACCACCAAGTGTTAATCATGCGTAAGTTATTTTGTATACCTATGGCTCAGGCCGGGTAGACCTGTTAGTCAGGGATTAGTAGTGTTATGGTTATTAGTTGTCCTACTTATGGTTCCAGTTTTCTAGGTTTGTCAGTGGTTGGTACGTAGCTTGCTGTTCGAACAATGTGTTCGGTCGTCCTTTTTTTCTCCGGCGTGGCCGTTCGTCATTGCCTTAGTCCATGCGCTGCGTCGTCGGTGTGTCCTACTCCATCTGCAGTCGCCCGTTGTCTCTACGCCTGTAGGACACTGGGGGCCTCTAACCTTGACTGTTGTCAAGGGTTTGGAGGGCTCTGTGCTGGCAGCGTTATGAAGTCAGTATAAGAGAAAGATTAGTGAAGGGAT
This sequence comes from Mantis religiosa, assembly GCA_030765055.1. Taxonomy (NCBI): domain Eukaryota; kingdom Metazoa; phylum Arthropoda; class Insecta; order Mantodea; family Mantidae; genus Mantis; species Mantis religiosa. The sequence continues at coordinate 28,774,695 of CM060952.1, read as the reverse complement.
AATAGCAGTAACAGCCTACTGTGTCAGTCGTCCCTTATTAGGTTGTCTAGGAAGTTCTGTACGTCGTCATCGTCGTCATGTGTGAGTCTTCTCTCGAAAAGAGACAACAGTCGTGCGTGTATGTTTATTTCTGTAGTGTAGTTTCCAAGACGTGATACTAGGGGTTTGTGGTGTATCTCTAGGTTTTTAAAGGTGTCATAGGCTAACTGCTTAATGAATTCTTCTACTGTGTGCATCTTTAGCTCGCTGTGTGAAGTAAAAGTCGATTTCAGGAACTGTTTTTCGCGTCGTCCGCCCAAGAAAACCACAGGAGAAATCAAATTTGTCGTTAAGGAAGTTACTATATTATTATGTTCTTCAGTATTACCGAACTCTGAAATTGAAACAGACAGAACAGAATCAACTGCTGGTATTTCAAAATCCATTACGCGATGTTTAATTTTTAAAATAAAGATCTTATTCCAAACCATTAAATCTATCGGGACATTTGTGTTAATAACTTAACTTCACAATTTATATTATGATTAAATGACCAAAAATGATCCGCTACGACCGATTTATCAGATCGTTTAAACTTAATGTTACGAAAATGGTATTTCGTTCTGGTTTCCAAATTATGTTTAGATTGTAATCGGGTTTACATTGGTAGGACGAATGTCTTTTGTTAAATGTCTAAAATATAAGCATGGGCTAAAACTGTTACACGTGGTGCCCTAACTTTGGCACCATTTTGAAGCAGTATTTTACCTGTGAGTAAATGTTGTATTATGGTGGAACTGAAGCTCACGTAGATTTATTCGAAATTCCACAGGTGATCAGGGATTATTATTATTTTGTATATAAATTATTTTTAAAACAGTCCTTCCAACAGTGCAGAAATAAACACTCTCGTCAACGTCTACATTAGTTCTTTCAACTTTGAAAGATACTTTTTCAAAATATCATGCACCGCAATGTTTCTGCAAACTTGCAGAAACACGTCTATACTCTTCGGAATCTATGAGAGTGGTCTGAAAAGTTTCCCACCTCAACATGAAGATGGCAGCACTCGTGTATAAAGCCTAGTGAATTTCGTTGTTCATCTGTTGACAGTTACTCACCAAATCCTCAGTCATTTTGGACGCTCATTTGCTATGTAATAGTAGTTTGAGTGAGTTGATGTGAGTGTTTTTATGAAAATGGACAAAATCGAGTATTGAACTGCTATCAAATATTTGTTTTTGAAAGGCAATACGCCTACGCAAATCAGGGATGAGTTGGTCTCTGTATATGGGGACACCGAAATTTGGGCAGCTGAATTTTAACATAGCCGTAAGAGCTTGGGAGACCAGCTGAGTTCAGGACATCCAAAAACAGAAACTATCGACGAAAACATTGCTAAAGTTCACCAACGATTACCACCAATTTAAAGTGACAGAGATAGCAGAGGCTATGAACCTGTCAAAAGAACCTGTTTATGTCACATTAAATCAACATTTAGACATGAGAAAGCTGTCTGCGCGTTTGTTTCCGCGTTGGCTCACTTTAGACCAAAAACGTGTTCAAATGAACATTTCCAACGTACTGTTCGTGCAGTTTAGGTGCAATAAATCCGAATTTTGGCACAGATTAATTACTGTGCTTGTGTATACCATTACATGCCCGAAACAAAAATACGGTCCAAGCAGTGGACTGCAAAGCGGGAACCGGCTCCAAAATAAGCAAAAACTTTTTTTTTTTTTTTTTTTTTTTTTTTTTTTTTTTTTTTTTGCTGGGAAAGTAATGGTCACTGTTCTTGGGATAGTCATGGAGTAATCGATTATCTTCAGAAAGAAAAACCATTACAGGAGCATACTGCGCATCATTAATTGACAAACTGAAGGCAGAACTTGAGGAAAAGCTGCCACATTTGCAGAAATAAAAAATCTTTCTTAACCAACACAACGCACAGTCTCAAACCTAAGCTGTTGCAATAGCGAAAATCCATGAATTACGGTTTGAACTGCTTGACCATCTGCCTTATTCAGCAGATCTAGGCCCAAGCGGCTTCTTTTTGTTCCATTATCTGAAAATTGTGCTCGGAGAACAGAGAACAGAGCCAATTACCTTCGTAAACAATTATTTTACAGAGAACATCGCCGAGTACTATTTGGACGGGTTACAGAGATAGGAGTATCGCTAGGAGAAGTGTGTAGAGTTACAAGGAGACTATGTTGAAAAACGCCGAGTACTATTTGGACGGCTAACAGAGATGGGAGTATCGCTAGGAGAAGTGTGTAGAGTTACAAGGAGACCATGTTGAAAAACGTCGAGTACTATTTGGACGGGTTACAGAGATGGGAGTATCGCTAGGAGAAGTGTGTAGAGTTACAAGGAGACTATGTTGAAAAACGCCGAGTACTATTTGGACGGCTAACAGAGATGGGAGTATCGCTAGGAGAAGTGTGTAGAGTTACAAGGAGACCATGTTGAAAAACGTCGAGTACTATTTGGACGGGTTACAGAGATGGGAGTATCGCTAGGAGAAGTGTGTAGAGTTACAAGGAGACTATGTTGAAAAACGCCGAGTACTCTTTGGACGGCTAACAGAGATGGGAGTATCGCTAGGAGAAGTGTGTAGAGTTACAAGGAGACCATGTTGAAAAACGTCGAGTACTATTTGGACGGGTTACAGAGATGGGAGTATCGCTAGGAGAAGTGTGTAGAGTTACAAGGAGACTATGTTGAAAAACGTCGAGTACTATTTGGACGTGTTACAGAGATGGGAGTATCGCTAGGAGAAGTGTGTAGAGTTACAAGGAGACTATGTTGAAAAACGCCGAGTACTATTTGGCCGGGTTACAGTGATGGGAGCAACGCAGGGAGAAATGTGTAAGGTTACAAGGAGACTATGTTGAAAAATTAAAAGAAATCTGAAAAAATGTCTTGTATCTTTATTAGGTAGAAACCTTTCACACTACCTATGTAAATTCTGAAGAAAACACCTTCTCCGGTCTCGGTTTTATATCCATTTCGTTACTATGTATATCAACACTCCGTTATGTTCCATGGCAAAAACCACAATTATATTCATCTTATATTATATTATTATCTATGATTATTCTTTTAAATAAACCCTCCAAAATATTCGACATTAAAATCAATTTTAAGTGAAGTAAAACATAAAATAACTGCTTAAAGCGATTTACATGCATGGACCGATACGCTACAACCTGATTCGCCGAGCGATTAACTTGGAGTTAGTGGTAAAATATAATTATTAAAACTAATTAACTAAATATATTATATATGATAATACCTTAGTAAATAGTCAAATAAAGTCCTTGCCTCTATGTGACGGTTTTGAAATTACCTTCTGTTTACGTGGGCAAAAGATTGAAATGAGTTACTTGTGAATTTGAAAATCCATAAAAAAAAAAACTCTGAAATAATATCGGAAATGTTTACTTCCACAAAAGTAAAGTCCCACATCTCTACAGTTTGAATAATATGAAGTAGATTGAAAAAAGGTTATGTAAGAATATTTTAGGATGATCATAGAGATTTATGTACTAAGTGTAACACACGTATTTTTCTTTATTTTACATTTAAGTATGTGTATTATATAAACTAGAACAATTTATGGTAAACATTTAGAAACTTTCTGGTTATCCTATCAGCATAAGGAATATTTGTGAGCTTTAATACTTAGATCTGTTATTTCATAAATGAGAACATATTTAAAGCAGGCTCAAGAAAACGTGGTGGAAGATTAAAGACTTCTCAATCCCCTCCAATTAGCGTTTTGAAATCTGAAAGTAAAATGTTTTCAGGCTAAAATGACTAAAGAGGGAAGTGGGCGTGTTTGAAGTGTACCTCTATTAAAATCTCTCTTATTTTTACTTCTTGGTATTGACTTAATTTAGTTAGTCAGATCAAAGGGACGAGTTTTATGAAGAGTTTAGGCAGAATATACATTTGCTTGATTTATAACTTTTGAGAAATGATGCTGGACTCCTACGTTTAGCAAACATCCTATCAAACTATCCCTCTGATCAGTTTGTTAAAAGTTGGGAGTACAACATAGTGGTTTCGAAAACATAAATATTTGCTCTAGGACACCCAGAACTTTAAATGAGCGCCACCTACACTGAAAATAAACCTGATAATACCAAGCTGTACAAAGAATTCCGATATGTTAGTTTCTCAACCGATTTTCTTCTACGAAATATTCCTACCAAAACTAATTTGATGTGTCCATTTCATCTTAATCAAAGTAAACCTTTAGAAAGACAGTTGCCTTTTCCGTTAAATACACGAAAGGGATAGAACTCAAATGACAGTCAACGTTGCTTAAAAGTCATGTTACTGCAGGCTCAGTACCTTTTCCATAATATGTTTTGTAGAGAAAGTTTTTATTCTGCGATCACTCTCCTGACACTAAATGTGACTTCGTGGGTTCGTAAAATCCAAAAGTCCTGTTTGCAGCACTTTAAAACTTTCTTTATTACATTAATGCGCAGAGGATCTTCCCAAATGTACGAAGACCCTGGCCTCCTTCTACCCGGGAGCGATGGATAACTCCGGCGGTCTTTCCATAGGGCAATAACTGGTTTCCAAAAAGGCCTCCCATCGACAACAACGTCAAGACGGGATGGAAGTGAATATGCCACTTACGCGCGTCAACCCCGCAGAGAAGACTACCGAAAACCTCGGTGGGGCCACCTGGTGAACTAACGCACCTTCTACTAGCTCTGCACGCTAGTACCCGGGACTTATGATGCAACCCTATACCTGCTCCGAGCCCGCCTCGGTAGCGTAGGTGGTAGCGTGTCTGCCTCACTTTCAAGAGGTCCCGAGTTCAAATCTCGGTCAGAATGAGTTACCTGGATAAGGTTTTTCCGGGGTTTTCCCTTATCCCGAAAGACGAATGTCGGGCAGCCTTAAGCTCCATGGACCTCGGACTCATTTGAGCCACATTTCACATCAGGTAGGTAGGCCACCAAATGAACCAGCACCTCCCGAATGCGGGCCACAGATCAAACCGTCTGAACCCTAATGCTCGGCGCCTCCAGCAGTATGTACTCGTATATGAGATCTATTAGTAGTTCATTGGGAGAAATACGAATCAGTTGGAGAATTTGACCCAATGCTGGTATCTTGCCATGGCAGATCAAACTATACGAAGACTGGGAGATTCATGGGTCCAATCTTGGCTATGACATTGAACTTTTTAGTCTGACTATCTATCCAAGTCTTGCTGGAAACGCTGCTAGTGTGAAAGAACAATTACTTCCCAGCTCACTTATTATCTTCCATTAAATTTATCAGCCAGCTTATTGATGTTATCTATTTTCAGATACACCCACAGTCGCATACATTGATACTATAGCAGCCGGCAGTAGATAAATGAAAGGCAAAGAAGTTGGAGACTGCATCAGATATGAGTGTCAGTTGATAAGTCCCGGGTATAACGTAAGATGGCGCCACTGGGCGAATTTTATGGGCAGCATCATACAATTTAACTATGGACTAGTTATAGGTCGATGGCTTCTTTAGTTTTTGGATGAAAGCATTTTAAACAAGACAAGTATAAGAGTTTTCACTAAAATAGGTGATTTGGAAAAACAAGCAGTGCATAAATATTTCATTTTAAAGGAGGAAATGGACAGTACATTGAAATACTCTGCCCCTTCATGTACAGTGACTAAAAGGTGGGTTTTAGAGTTTAAAATGGGACGTACGAGCACTAGTGATAAGGCCCACTCTGGACATCATGTAGAAGTCAATACTCCAGAGGCAATTGAAAAAATTCTTCAAATATAGGCCACAGATCTGGAAGGCCACAGATAAAGTTGTTTGATGTAGCAGAGGCTGCAAAAATATCAAAAACTGTGCAGGTAATATCTTAAGCAAGACTTTCAGAAGGTATGTGCAAGATGGGTTCCGCATTTGTTGACACCTGATCAAAAGCTGCAAAGAAAAACTATTTCAGTTTAGAAGATGGAGCTCTACCGCAAAGAAGCAGTGGATTGTACCAGGTGAACCAATTACAAAAATAGGCAAAGTCAATTTTGTCAACTAACAAGGTTATGGCAAGTATTGCTGGGATGCACAGGGAATCAGTTTTATTGGTTACTTGCAAAAGGTTAAAATTATCATTGGTGACTACTACGCAAGATTTCTGCAACGTTTGAGTGATGAGGTAGAAAGAAGATTTCATTTGTCACAGAAAATATCTTATTTCTTCACGACAATGCTTCGGTCAACTGTTGAGTCATTGTAACGGGAAAAATGTGCGAATTTAAATTCGAATCTCTTGAACATCTACCCTATTCGCCAGATCCAGTACCCAGTGACTACCTCTCTAAGGGGAGGGGATCCGTCCCCTTCAGCTACCGAGCTGCGGGCGCTGCGGACCCTTAGCACTCGTGGTACCCCTGAGGTTACTAGAGGAACCTCGGGCCGAACATGCCGAGCCCCTACAGAAAGGGAGCTGTTCGGATTGGGTTGGACTCGAGGGGGAAGTGTGTTCCCGACACCCACGGGTAAATGGGTACTTCCGGCCAGGCTACGGCTGCCCGGGTGGGGTAGAGGGTTGCCTAATAAGTTCCCGGTACTAGCCTGCAGAGCTAGTAGAAGGTGTGCTAGATCACCATTCGTCCCCACCGAGGTTTACGGTAGTCTTCCCTGCGGGGTTGACGCGAGAAAGTGGCGTATCCACTTCCATCCCGTCTTGACGTGCTCAGCGGGGGCGCTTTTTAGACTCCAGATATTGCCCTATGGAAAGAGCCCCGGAGTTTCCATCGCTTCCGGGTAGGTAGGAGACCCGGGTCTTGGTCCTACGTGTCCAAGACACGTAATCCAGTGACTACCACCTATTCCCGAACGTCATAAAAAATTGGTAGGACCAAGATATCATGGCAACGAGGTGGTAATGATGCGATAAACAGCTATTTTGATGATAAATCACCCTACAGAGATGGTTTAATTAAATCAGAACATCAATATGACAAATGTTTAGCGTTTCTGGAGATTATGCTGAGAAATAAAGAAACAAAGTTATTGAGAGTCCCGGGACTTATTAGCCGACCCTCATTTGCTGCACAGAGGTGACGTATCACATAATAGTTTGCTTGTGAACTTCTAAATTTCTGTTTATACCAACAGAGGAATGTTAAACTTTGTTTTCACGAATCACTCTGGTTTTCCAAGAACAGTAATTTGCCTTGTTCCCAAAACTTGTGAATGTGGTTTGCAGTATTAAACGAAGAGTTGTGCAGAAGATACGCTGTTTCTCAGCTTCTCATTATATTATCTTAAACACTCCTGCAACTGGGTTAGGTACATCAGTTGAATGTGATGTATTGTGGCATCTGTTACATAGCAGTTTCACTGGAGGCTGTCAGGGTTTAGCATAGAACGTGTATTCTCTTACAACTGTGGTTCTGTTACATCCATAACATCTGGCTTCTGCTTTTCGTTTGTTTCAACTGCCCCACACTTTCTATGCAGAGGAAGCACACAGCTGTATTTTATGACGTCACACAGCATTCACTTGACTAATACTAGGCTGGAACCCACACTATAAAGTATACGATGATGAATTAAAATAAAATACAGAGACGAAAATTTAGCAAAATAAAATTAAACAAGCCTGCATTCCGCTAGTGATTTACAAAACCTACCAAAAAGAACCTTATTCAAATTGGTCTATAATTGGGATGTAAACCCGGTAACTCTCAAATGCAAGTCTCAAACTTTATGCCTAGAGCCATCCCGCTCGATGTAAGTGGAAGACTCAGGTGGCAATATGCCTGAGGAGATTACTGGAAACAATCCAAATAGCTTCATTCATTGGCATTTTCACAACCGCTAGTGCACTCAAGAGTAAAGCTAAGATCACAAGAACTTCATTCCAAAACGCCGAGAGATAACGTACGTAATTATGCACTGAAATCATTGAGGTGTGAAAACAGACCTTAGAAATGAATGTCGGCTATAAAACCTAATCGAGGAAACGGAATTTTGTACTACTTTTTTGTGGAAAACTGACACTCGACCGAATTCAGCGCTGAAGTACAATCACTTAGACAAAGAATATAAAATGACATTTCAGTTTAATCGATAGGTGGGAAGTTCTCTAGCTTATGTTTCACTCCAGTCACAGTCCCGCAGTTTAGGAGGCAACATTGACTTCATTTGAGTTGACTTGTGTAACGAAGAAGTTGTGTTTTATTGCCCCCAATACGAAAGTGTTATAGGTTTATTGTATTGCCTTCTACCATTTTGACTTAAATGACACACTTTGTGAACATTTTCTTAGTCTAGCAGGACGGTCTGGCCAGTTTAATTGACCGCCTCAAGTCCACGCCAGGTGGGATATTGCTTGTACTGTACTGCCGGAAGTTTCAAACTGGAAAATTCTATGGACCCTGCGCTCTGCTCTGACTTGGCCCTTTGGAGTCTGCCACCTCTCTCTCAACGCCTCATCCTTTCTCCTCAGGGTGACACCCTTGGGGCATAAATAAAAAGATCTGTCTGGCCGAAGTGCCTTCCCTATATCCTATCCTATCCTAGCCTAGCCTAGCCTAGCCTATCCAGATATATCATCGTTGATTTTCACATTGTTTCACATCTACGTTATAAATGCATCTTCTTCCAGCTACTGAATAATGAAATAAATAAATGTGTGTACACATGTTGTAGCCACAAGATGTAGCCATCAAAACGAAAAAGGCATACTTAAAGGTGGTAGCATGTTCGGCTACTCACAAGGAAAATCCCTATCCAAGGAATGGGCAGGAGTTCACTAAATAGAAGAACTTCGTTTCCAAAACCTTGTAAATCTTTTCCAAAATTATATACATTACGAAGCACATGTGTTTATTTTACTTGCAATGTTCACTGGTATAGACATTCCCCATTTGACCCAGAGATACATTTATACGTTCTTCTGCACCTGTTCCCACTGAGAATTTGTTTTAGTAAAGTGAACTACATTAATAATTTTGTTTAATACTCACACCAAAAATATATTAAAAAGGGGAATTTCGAATTGGCCGAAAATAATTAATTCTAAGACTGTAGTCCTACCACCTCTGTCGCCCCTAATACATGCCTTGAACGTCTCCCGGAGTACACTGAAACTTTGTGTGTTCATAGAATTAAAACAAGCCGAGTTGCAGAAATTAAAAATCTCCTTCATTTTCGTCGAAATGCACTGCCCAATTCTCACGTAAGAACATTAAATCACATATACACAGTCTTACAAGGTCGATCACAATAACAAACAATGACAGCAGATTACATCTTTAGCTCTCGTTACAACACAGCTCGCTATCTCTTATTTCACAACTGCTTCACAACTACAACTGTCCTGCTAGCGTGTCACAATCCCTTTTATATCTCCATTCATGACTACCAGACTTTTCTGTCAATCACTAGAAGTTTCTGGCAAACAAGGCATCTAGTTACAAAATTTGAACATTCTATCACCTTTGAGAAACGTAACTTAATCTACCCGGCGAGGCGTTTGCCTCAGTTATCCTGCTGGCCATTATCTGTTAATGCGTACACGTTATCTCCGTGAAACCCATCCGTCTATTGTATGCCAGGCCGCCTTATCGCCATCGGGTGCGCGACAATACAGACCAACTGGCTTGCCTTAACCCGGAGCCTCGGGATTTTCTGATTCTGCCGCTAGATGCTCTAATGTAGTGCCAACGCTATAGGGGATTACACTTGTCAGAGCTGACGTCATAAGTTGAAGTATTTCATGGGAAATGGCTACAACTCCAACGGAATCATTTAGAATGCTTGAAATGGCAGAATAGCCCCCTCACCGACTAAAGCTTGTTGGTGTAGCCTACTCCTCCGTCCGACTACATTGATGACGAGGTCTCTTTACATGTATAAAGGAGAATTTCTCTGATTCCACACTGTCGCTGCAGCTAACGTAATGTTGTTTTGGGGGATTACTGATAGCGTTGCCACATTCTCCACTCACTGAATCATGGTGTCAGACTGGCTGGTGCAATGCCGTGACCGTCCTGGTTTGTTGTCACACAATGTTCTGCCTTTATTGAACTGTCGCACCCAAGAGCACACATTAGACACATCCATGATACCATCACCATATGCTTCACTCAACTGGCGATGAATTTCAATAGTGTGAGACCACGAAAATTGAGAAAACTAATGTTTACACGCTGTTCTTGCAATGAAAGCGTCGACATTTTAAGTATCAGAAACAGTCCTAACTCTCGTCGCTGTCACTACAGTTCTATGTACTGTACATTGCTGCCATCTCCGTCACGCCTTCAAAGTCCATGTGAATTTTAAAAGAAACCAGAAGCTCTTATCCGGTCCCAGACCTGAAAAAATAGGTGTTAAAACTTGAAAGCACCTCGTGTCGTTCGATGTGGGGGCCTTGTAGGTATCAATGGCCCATTCTTAGTGAAAATCAAAGTAGTTTTGTGCACAGTGATGATTGTGCCAAAGTTAGAAGGCCAGAGAGTTAAGCGACAGGAAGTTCACTGAAAACAGAATGAAGTGAGGACTCCGATGGCCAGAGTGAAACGGTGTGTGTAGGTGAACCAAATACCCGTTCCGTACTACCTTCTTTTATTACCAATTCCCCCTGAATTACAATGTGAGTGCTGAGAACGCCAATCGTCCATAGCATCTAATTGAAATTGAGTTTTCCTGTCCAGAGCACAGATCATCTGTCTGTACGAGTAATTAGCTCTCAGTACGTGATCGTGCCGTGTTAAAGTAAGCAGAACTGATTGGAAATATGGGGCACGACAATGCCTTTGCTGTTTGATGGATAGTTTGCTGTTTGCTGTTTGCTGTTTGCTGTTACTTGAGTGACATCGACTGTTAAACTACACGAAAGAGTTCTAGCTCTACCGTCGGTCTCAATTATGGAAAGTTGTCAGGGCGCATGCATTTTTCATCTGGGTCATGATGACAGCACTTTAATCTGCTCCCTCTTTGATAGCACCTCACCCCTTCTTTTATATACCGCTCTTAAAATCTAACGTCATATCGGCGCCTTTTCCTTTCTCATTGACAATAATGTTCACACTTCTTTTTCTTTATGTTACACCAGTACTGCCATACAAGCCATTGATAATATATTATATTCGTCTTTATTCTTATATTCAGGACAATCATCTCCGGGAAGAGGAGCTGTCAGGTCAAAGCGACTATTCCAACCAAATATTTCCTATAGCAAACTGAGGCGTTATAAATGCATTAAAAGTAATTTAAGAAGGGGATAGTTGACACTTTTTATTGAAAATGTAATGTTATGACGTCATTGAATAGCCAATTTTGATTTTAAGATATTGATATCTTCTTACATTTGCTTCTCTGTATTAAAATTCCACGTGAGATATATTGCAATGTTTTGTATGTATGTATGTATGTATGTATGTATGTATGTATGTATGTATGTATGTATGTATGTATGTATGTATGTATGTATGTATGTATGTATGTATGTATGTATGTATGTATGTATGTATGTATGTATGTATGTATGTATGTATGTATGTATGTATGTATGTATGTATGTATGTATGTATGTATGTATGTATGTATGTATGTATGTATGTATGTATGTATGTATGTATGTATGTATGTATGTATGTATGTATGTATGTATGTATGTATGTATGTATGTATGTATGTATGTATGTATGTATGTATGTATGTATGTATGTATGTATGTATGTATGTATGTATGTATGTATGTATGTATGTATGTATGTATGTATGTATGTATGTATGTATGTATGTATGTATGTATGTATGTATGTATGTATGTATGTATGTATGTATGTATGTATGTATGTATGTATGTATGTATGTATGTATGTATGTATGTATGTATGTATGTATGTATGTATGTATGTATGTATGTATGTATGTATGTATGTATGTATGTATGTATGTATGTATGTATGTATGTATGTATGTATGTATGTATGTATGTATGTATGTATGTATGTATGTATGTATGTATGTATGTATGTATGTATGTATGTATGTATGTATGTATGTATGTATGTATGTATGTATGTATGTATGTATGTATGTATGTATGTATGTATGTATGTATGTATGTATGTATGTATGTATGTATGTATGTATGTATGTATGTATGTATGTATGTATGTATGTATGTATGTATGTATGTATTTATTCACTGCAACTGGGTACTACCCGGTGGCAGAGTTAAGAATACAGATCAAATTACAATACTAGATTTACAACAATAACACAATAAACAATACAAACATGATATTAATTTAACTTTAGTCACTTAAAGCATATCTAATTACCTCTATTTGCATATGATATAGCATTATAATTTAAAAGTTAAACTATAACAATCTAGATTATTTCTAAATTTCTTCAGCGATAGGGGACAGCCCTGAAAGACTGCTACAGGCAATTCATTCCATTCTTCAATGGTTCTATTAACAAAAGAAAATTTTCCTACGTCGGTTCTGTATCTTCTACCCTTAATTTTATACCTATGATCGTTTCGTCCATAATAATCCGGATTATCTAACCTTAAACTAACGTCCACCCATGCCTTTACACCAAAATTAGCTTTGAATAACGCGACCAACCTATGTTTTTTACGCCTAATTCTTAATTCCTCCCATTTAGTCTCATCTCCCTTTATAGGCCCAAAATACTTGCCTCTTTTTATGAATTTTATATTGCCCTCTTCTGTATTTTTTCTAATGGATCGATTTGGTTAGCTCTATACGGGTCCCAGCATGCTACTCCATATTCCATAACCGGCCGCACTAAGGCCTTGTAGGCAATTTCCCTGGACCTAGCGCTCCCCTTTTTCAATATTCTCATTACGAAATGTAATGCCTTCCACGCATTCCTAGATGTGGAATTTACTTGTTCGTCCCATCCAGCATTACTTGCCAGGTACACTTGCAGCTGTCCACCTGTGGAATTTGCACCCCTTCCATGTGATAGTTAACAATAATATTGCCCTTAGTTCTACTAAAAACAATGGACTTACTTTTCTTGGCATTAATTGACATTTTGTTAGCCGGAGCCCAATTACAGATTTCATTTAAATCATCCTGAAGAGCGGTAAATAAAAAGAGCGGTTTTGCATCGAAATAATACAGAACAATGTTTTGTTTATATATGATTGTTATTCTAAGCGTGTTTCCGTGCGGTTCCGAGCGTTCGAGGGCAAAGGTTTCCCTTGTAAGTGTATATACAATATGCTCCTACTTCTTGAAATTTATTACCGATTTTAAACGCTTAATTCCACAAGAAGTACGTAATGCTGAAGCATTCCGGTACTATATATAAGGTATTTAATGAGGATAAATGGATTTTAATTTTTTGTGAGTTTCCAATTAAACCTGAAAACTTCTCAAAAGGGCACATTGCTTATACATAATATTTTAATAATCATATTAGTATACATAGGTAATCAAATAGTCCTTATTCATGTTTAAATTTTAGAGTTTGTGTTTTCAAATTGAAGTTTACCTGAAGCACTTCACGTGACGTAACCTCTATTAGTTAATTATAATATTCATTCAAAAATGTGCTAAGAATTATAAATTCTTATGAATATTCCCCAGTTATATCCGCTACTTACAGAGGAGAATGAAATTGATTTTAATGGTTTATACGAGGGTGGGTCAAAAAGTAATGCCTCCAATTTTTTTCTCTTTTAATTACCAAGAAAATTTAATCCAATTTCCATAGCTTGAAAACTACAACATTGACGATTAATTTGTCACTATTCAATATAATCTCCGTCCTTTTACGCAGTTTTGGTCCATCTTTTAACTATGGCATGTATTCCAGTGTGGTAAATCACATGGTCCTGCTTCCTAAGCCATTGACGCACGGACGTTTTCACAGCCTCATCTTCAAAATGAATACCATGGTGAGCTTCCTTTAGTTGCCCGAACAGATGGAAATCTGATGGTGCCAGGTCATGGCTGTATGGGAGGTGAGGTAAGACTTGCCATCCCAGTTTCTCAATTTCTGTAGTGGTGTAACGACTGGTGTGTGGTCTTGCATAGTCATGCAAAAGAAGGACATCCGCCATAGTTTCTGTTAGGTGAACTCAGCAAAGACGTGGTTTCAGCTTTCTGAGAGCTCTGACGTATTGGACAAAATTTATTGTGCATCCCTGCTCCAAAAATCAATCATAGACACATCCTCTCCATCCCAAAACACTGTCGCCACAAATTTCCCTGCCGACCGCTGAGTTCTGAATTCTTTTTTCTTCGGTGAAGTGGTGTGATGCCATTCCATCGACTGTCTCTTTGATTCAGGTTAAAGAAAATGAACTCACGTTTAGTCTCGAGTAAAAATTTTTATCCAGAAACTCCTCTCCCTCCAAATTGAAGCGTTGCAAGTGTTCGGAGGCTATTGTTTTCCTTGTTTCTTTGTTTTGAGCGGTTAACATTCTTAGTACCCAACGAGAACAAAATTTTGAATAACCCAGTTGTAGAATAAATGTCATCACACTGCCTTTGCTGAGGGAGGTAATGCGACACAATCCACCTGTTGCTACCCGGCGATCACCACGAATGAAGTTATCGACTCGCTGAATGTTGGTTGGAATCACTGCCGCTTCGCTTTTCATCTGCCAATGGTGTTTGCCCTTCAGCTTCGTTACAGCGACGAACCCATTGTCTAACAGTGCTGACATCCACCGTTACATCATCATACATATATTTTAGCCTTTCGTGAATGCGAATTGGTGTTTCACCTTCCGCAGTCAAAAATTCAATCACAGAAAGCTGTCTAATAGGAATGTCGATGTCAGAGATTTTGCAAGAGGATGCAGTGCTGCCAAATGTTGACTTAGGAAGTTACTACGGTAGGGAATTGGAGAAGACGGTTTGAGGTATTGTACCAAATTCAAAGTTTTCACATAACTTACTTATTAAAGGGGGGAAAATAGTAGGCGTTACTTTTTGGTAGTATAAAATTACATATTTGTAGTACACATATGTCTTTCTGTATTCTTGCATGAACTAATTTTAGTACAGATTATAAAATTAATTAACTTCACGTTAATCTATATAAATAAATCATTGTTAAAGTACGTGCAAGGGAATGTATAATACACTACACCAGGTGTGGCAAGGAAGGCACGATAAGTGTGTATTTACCCTCTCTCTTGTCCCCGCTACTCCCTGGACACAGACTGAACAATTAAAGCAGTTGCAGTTGCAGTTGCGTATGGTCCTATCAGTGGAGTGGTGGACTTTCTAACCCATGAGCGAACAATGAATATTTGACTGCGACTGAGACAACGTACTTTGTTCTTCACGGTCGTAAAGCACGATGTTGGATATGTCTTAGTAATATTGAATACATAAGGAGGCTCTCTCTAAGGACACATTTTATGCACCTCATGCTGAAGTACATAGCGAAGACAAATTGTCAGGGCAATACGCGGCAAGAAGCACTCTCTGTGAAATTGGCTACCTTGAATAAAATTACGCTTTTCTGTGTTAAATATAATTACAGTTCATGTACTGCGACACAACCAGTTTCAAAAGTTTTTTACTATCTGAGACTTGAAATATTTGGATTTACCATACGATGCCAGGTAAAATGTTGAAGGAATATTGGAGCTGCGAAGAGAATTTCACATTATTTTTAACAAGTAAGCAACATTTTCAGTTTCGGAACGTAAAGATCAAGTATTTTATTTGTAATTTAGCTGTTCTAAAAGATACAACTTTTAACCTAAAAAAAACCTAACCTTAGGTTACAACATAAACGCAATATGTTTATACATTTATCAGATTGTTTGAAATCATTTATTGAGAAATTAAAATGTGTGAATGCCAAACAGAAGTGCGCAATTTTTAAATGAAGTGGGAAAGTTTTACGGAATAATACGAAACACAAATTAATGACTATTAGAGGAACAGTTAGAGGTGTTCTGAACGTAATTTGTAGGCATGCAGTAGCGTTTCGGATAAACATCTTCAGTGTGTTCTCCGCTTAAGTGCATCTATTTGCAGCCGGATATTGGATCACTAATATTCAAGAAGAAAACCGCAAGGAGAGCAATCGTGTAATTTAAAGCAGCATCATTATGAGTAAACCAAGGTCTATCAACGCACATCCTAAACAATTCAGTGTTTATTCAAACAAAATGCTTTTAGATATACTGTGTTGCTTAATTTTGAGAATATATTGTAGAAATCATTTACATGTTTTTAGCAGCTGAAGGGAAATAATGACCCCTGCAGAGTTCTACAGGACTCCTTTTGGCAGCTTAAGGTTTGATTAGTGTCGAGAGAGAGAGAGAGAGAGAGAGAGAGAGAGAGAGAGAGAGAGAGAGAGAGAGAGAGAGAGAGAGAGAGAGAGATAGTGGTTTCTCAGACAATGAGAAGTATAGCATTGTCGTTAAGTTCTTTATCCATGTTGTGTGGTGCCATTAGCTCTTTTTGTACTTTCCTTGACAAAGTCTGTGTCCCAAACTGTATATTTGATTATACCATTTTTTTCTTTTTTTAATTATATTTTTTAAGAAAAATTTTAAACATTTAAAATATATATCTATGTATATGGATATATATTTTTCTCTTCCTTATTTAAAATTTTGTTATTGTTTCCGTTTAATTACCTATCTTTTTTCTGTAGTTTCACATACATACACTATACACATAAACACCCATGCCCAGGGCGGGACTCGAACCCGCGACCCTCTACGGAGTGGAACGCTAGAGACATACGTTCTAACGACCATGGCTACGAGGGCCGGCTACCTATTAGAGGTATGAAGCGGAAAAATAATGGGTAGCGCAGGGTATGAGCAATGAGATACTCTCAGGGTATGCGTGGATATGTATAAGTAAGGACGGTTCTAATGACACTGGAATGCCCGTTTCAAACTGGTTTAATGAACTCGAAGTTGCTCACCAAGGTTATCACTATTTCACTTTTCAGTTTTACAGTATGTAGACTGCTTAGTACGCAATAAAACTTAATTCGTTACGTATGAACCGACAGGTATCTTTTCTCATCACTACTGCTCTGCCCTCGACCAAGATAGAACCAGAAGACTGTCTTAATGGCCTGCCAACTACGGTCTGTGTGTCCTTACTGGGCAAACCTGTGTGTGTGTGTGTGTGTGTGTGTGTGTGTGTGTGTGTGTGTGTGTGTGTGTGTGTGTGTGTGTGTGGTTGGGTGGGTGGGTGTGGGTGTGTGGGGGTGTCGGGTGTGGGTTTGGGGGAGGGGGTGCGGGTGTGTGACTTTCACCTCTCCAGAAACCTGTTTATTCATTCAAAACGCCTTTGTGACCAGGGATCATGGACAAATTTTAATACAAGACGATTCTTGAAAACAATCTTAAAAAGAGTGCAGAGGCGCTGGAATTAAGGTACGATTATTACTTCCAGCAGGACAATGATCCGAAGTATACTGCTCAAATTGTTAGGCTTTGGATCGTGTACAACACTCCTCACACTTTGAAGACACCGCCGCAATCTCCAGATTTAAATCCTATAGAGAACATCTGGAACGAACTCGAGGCGCGTGTGTGGAAGCATCACATCAGAAGCAAGGACCATCTGAAAGAACTTCTTCAAACAGAGTGCAGAAATATGGACTCTGCAGTCACTAAACAGCAGATAACAGACAATGCCCAAACGATTATCAGTAATAATTCACAGAAAGGGGATGATAACTAAATACTAGCTGTTCTCTGTTCGAATACTTATATCCAGATGTAAAGTAACCGTTTTATTTCTCCTTGTAGTAAAAATTAGTTTCAGTTGCTATTTATGAGTATATATGTTTCATGGAAGACTCAAGTTTATTTTTGTACCAGTTGTATTTACGTATGCTTACTCTGCGTATCCTTAAAGTAATATAATAAATATGTTTACGTTCGAATATTTATATCGGCCTCTGTTAATACCAGAGCTTTGTTATTGGAAGTGCAATCCCTTCTTTAAAAAATAAAGTAGCAAAATTTTTCTATTAGATTTTTTTAAGGAACCAAATTAATACGAAATACTTTAAAACAAATTTTAATACTGTTTATTAACACAAGGTGCGGTAACTATTTTTATATCGTAATCATCTATTGTTTTGAAAGGTAGAACATTTTTTATATTTAAACTTCACAGTAATTTTCTGTATTGTATTTATTTCATCCTTTGGAACATAATACATATGTTATAGTTCCCGTCAGTTCAAGTTACAAAGATAAATATAAAAAGTTACATAAGATTAAAAACTGTAACAAATACAGGATCCAACAAAAGTCTGAAGTAGAAAAAGCAAATAAATATTTTCAATAGATTGTTGGTTACAGTTTCTGACATAGTCAATTTTTCATCATTAATGCTAATTGTACATAGTCAATTCTACAACATTAGAATCTAATTTACAGAAACTAATTTACATAGTCAATTACAGCATTAGAAACTAATTCTATACATGATCCCTTAATCAGCTTACTGAATTTATCACTTTCAAGTATAATTAAAGCTGCAATGTCATAATTCATTTAAGTTATATAAAGATTTACTTATGAGGAAAGCCTTTAACTTCCATTTAAACTGCTTTTTTGAGATGCTAGCTATTGATTTAATATCAGATGGCAGTTTATTGTAAAGCTTAATTCCTAGTATATGTACATCCTTTTGAGAGAGAGTGTTTTAATTACACTATCTCTATATTAATTCATATTGGTTCTAGTGTTATGTTCATGTAGCTTACTGTTTTTAACTGGATTACACTTGTCCACAATAAACATTAAGGCTGTATAAGCTTACAGAGAGTAGATAGTGATTATGTTTTTATTTATAAAGGTATCCCTGTAAGATTCTCTTGCTTTTAGATTATACATGACCCTAACACACTTTTTTTGGTAAATAAGCAGTTTATCCATGTGTGTTTTGGCTGCTGAACCCCATATTTCTATCCCATAGATTGGATATTGATAGATGCATCCATAGTATACTAATTTTAGGATATTTGTATTGTTGTACTTGCTAAAATATCTTAAGATTTACTTATTTTTCCGCATATGTTTTCAATATGAATTATTGAATATGAATTAAATTGAACTATTAACGACAGAAAATTTATGTGAAAAAAGTTTAAAGCTATTTTTATCGAATTATCAATAAGAATGCTACAATTTAGTTTATTGTTATTTATTATATTTAGTTATATAAAAGGAGGGCAGCCATTAATTTCAAATTATAATGTGCCTTTTATATCTTTATCTCCTAAACTTAGAAATTTTAAAACAGCACTACAGCAACACTGTGGCGAAGCCATGTGTTTTGTTTCAAGTCTCTTCTTTACAATTATGTTTGTCTGTTAACACAAAGTGGCTCGTCTGAGGAACTTAGGACATCAGATATTCTTTACAGTTGCGACGAAGTTTGTAGCCGGAAAATAATAACAGCGCAAGAGAAGCACCGGCAGCACCCAAGCACTTAATTGCATTCTGTAACATAAATAGCAGTAACAATATTTAATTCAACTGCCGTGCAATTTAATTTTAAAACATTCTATATTTAATGAAAAAATTCTGCTCTGTTGCTCCCTCTACTCTTACAGAAACTATTCCGACGAACGCTTGTTCCTCTACCTACTTCCAAGTTAACTGAAATATACATTTGCAAAATTGCTAAATTTCTTTCAGAGGCAAGAAAAGTGTGGAAATCCACTTATATGTAATATTCGAATCTTTTAAGGGCTAGTTAAATATATTTGAAATTTATTTCCAATGCATGGATGAAACATGAATAAAAGCAACTTACTACTTGAGAAAAGAAATTACCGGAAAATGCGGCCAATAAGAAGGAGTGTGTATTTCCGAAGTGGTTCACTCCACAGGAAAGTGACATTTTATAACTCTCTTAACGAGAAGTACAGTTTCTTGTACAAGGATTGTTTGATTTACTAGTTATGCGAGTCATCCACAATGAAGAGAACTTTCCACTTTCTCAAGATATACAAGTGCTGCAAATAAAGAAATGGTAATATTGATAGAACACAATATTTAATAAACTAACAAATAAAATATCATTAGATTCCATCAGTGAAGTCAAGCGAAGATACCATGAGCTCTTGCCAAATGTAAGGAAAACCGTTGGGGACGGTTTGCTAGGTGATATCTGTTGATGACAGCGACGGAGCGCCACACTGTGCGGAGTACAGATGCCACGTCAGGAAATAGGTGGCTTCGGAGGGATTCCTTCAACTTCGAAAACAATTCCTAATGTCTAGTGAGGCTGTCCCAAGACTTCCCAGTGCCACCGTTTCAATAAGAGATTGACATTATTTGCGACATTATAACGTGCGTTGTCACTATAGTCACTGTAGAAGGTTTTTCTCTCAGGCACAGCACTGTCGGAATAACACCCTGGTAGTTTTATGTGGCAACCAGCATAAGCCTCACCCACCAGGGTTCCTGTCGAACTTTGTGGACGTGGTAAACCTCGCCCTTAGGTTCGTACCCACGTCTCATCAATGGCAACAATACGCTGCAGAAACTCGTCCTCTTCGTTTTGGTATCTGTCGAGGTGAATGCCAGTCTGTATATATATATGCCATTTGTGTACGTCAGTTATTATTCATCATTTGAAGTACGTCAGTTATTATTCATCATTTGAACACGTTTCTCCCATTGAGCTCTACTTTTTGATACATGATTTAATCCTGCTGCTTTTAATTTCTTCCTGTTATCTTGACTGCATTGTTTATCATGCCCAGCTACTGCTCTTACAGATTTCACCTCTGGTGTCTGTATTCTAATACAACTTCTTTTTGTTAATGTCTATGTTTCTGAACCGTATATCAGAGTTAGTATTTCTATTGATTTTCTGTGGAGTTTTTATGGGCCTCTTATATAGTTAAATCTTTTTATTTTCTCATCGGTTTCTCCCTGGTGCGAGACATAATTCCTAAGTACTTGAACTGTGATATCTGATGTATTATTATACTCTCTAACAATAATTTGTCATGCCTCCAAAGACCATAGTTTTGGATTCATTTGCTGATGATTATATTCCATGTTGTCCCCCAGACATTATTGTGCTGCTGCCAATCTGAGCGTAGGCGAACGCTAGGCGCTTGCCGAGAGAGAGGGAGACCGAGGCGGGAATAGAAAGAGACAGAGTGACGTCTGGATACTTCATTCCTTTCCTTGACGTCGTGAAAGGTCGTGAGACTTCGGCAGCTTTCGAGAAACAACGGCTCGGGTATAAATAGGCGGTAAGGGACAGGTCAGAAAGGACCTGTACGCCTGCGTGGTCTGGGCCAACGCCTCCAACACCGCCCTAAAGTATCTCCAAACCCTACAAAACCTATCCCTACGCAAAATCCTGTCTGTTCCTATCCGAACAACAACTGCCACCATTCACCAAGAAACCCACGTCCCTTACATCAACGAGGCCATCAATAAACGTGCCTCTTCCATCTGGGCGCGCATCCGACACCATCAAAACCCCACCATACACAATATTGGGAAAGGCGGACCTAAGCACCAAAAACACGCCAGGATCAAAGCATATTGAAGAAAAACAAAAATAAAAAAACAACACGACTGCAAAATTATGCGCGCCCAACCCTTCCTAGCTCAGGCCACGCTCCCCGGCAGAGGCCGCCATCATCGGCAGCCCAGGGGTCAGATACCCGCTGCCGCACAGCTTAACTGCGAACATTGTAAATATTGTACATAGCCAAGTCTCTACAGTGTAGTGCGTGTGATATTGGGACGTACGTGGCATGCCCAGGTGTGTGTGTGTGTGTGTGTGTGTGTGTGTGTGTGTGTGTGTGTGTGTCTGTGCGCGCGCGCGCAAGATAAGCGCAGTGAAAATATGTAAATATAAAAACAAGAAAAAGAAAGACAGAGACAAATAACGAGATAAAACTGGTTCTCGGCGGCCTCAGAACAGGTCGCCGTATGGGTTTTAGAAGAACCCCAAAGACAGTAAAAAACCATACCCAGAATTATAAACCCATGTAAATTTAGAGCCTGTAAGCCGGGTCCAATGTACAGGCACCAGGCAAATAAGTTACAAATAAAACGGCTTAAGCCTTAAGCCTGAGTCAGTTGTTAATGGAGTTGCGAGTTGAGTGTGTTGTGTAGTTAATTCTTTCGTTTGTTTACGTGTGGCAGACGACTTTGGTGACTACCGTTTGTATGTCACCTCATTTTTAATGCTTCAAAGGGGTGTACAAAGTGTCCTTTTACTGAAATAAAGATTTTTTTTTTTAATTTCTGCAAATAAGACTTAATTCTACGAAACCCACACAATCACAATATTCAATATCAATGTAATATTTTGTGCAGGTTATCTTCATTTGTGGCTATTAGTATCTGATCAATGGCGTATAACATAATTTTCATATTAACTCCTGATGCACTAATCTCTCAGTTAACTTTGACAAAATTCTTGCTATTTTGTCAATATACAAATTGGAATGTGCTAATGATAAAGGATAACCTACTTTACACCACCAGTAACTAAAACATTCATTTATAACTTGCATTTGTTTTAGTGGTCTGCTTCTAAAAATCTTCCACTGTATCATTCGTGATACTCTGTCAAGGCTTTGTTATAGTTACGATTCATGATTTTTATATCACTTTATTATTGACATATATGTTTGCTTCCTTTGTGTACTTTATCTTCTGAATACAAAAATACTACCAGTCAAAGGTAAGGCCAGTTCCTCGGGTCCTCCACGTAACTTCGGCGAACAGGGGAACTGTTAAGCTTACAAGAAGTGTGTATATATAAGAGGAAATTAAGTGTTTCTTTACTTATTGTAAAATGCTCTTTCACATTCATGATTCTTAGAGGCCCATTCTATATGTTTCGGGAAAAGCCGCTTAATTTTGTTTAGAAACATCTTTATTATGTTTGAGTATGTTTTTGAAAAATTAATGAGTGTGTAGTGTTCAATACCCGGTTTTACTACATACGGTACCGCAGGCGGTGATACTGATGATGCATAAGATAAAGATGGAGCACCGATGGAGAGATCTTGGAGAAAGACCCGGAGGCAAGCTGCCCCTGCGCTGCCCTGCCCACCACAAATCTCACTTTGTTGTCACCTGATATCGAACATGGGCCGCCTTGTTGAGAGTCGAGTGGTCTTAAGCTCTCGGCCACGACACGACTAGTTAATATACCGGAAGTTCTACATACGTTCCTGTCAACGTTATGTACTTCTCTTCATAAGAGATCCTGCTAAGTATGACTGTATTCGAAAAGAATTTATCGGGTGGGTGAGCAGATGATCTATGCAAGTCAGAGCAATGTTATTCCTTAAAGCCCATTCTTTTAAACAAGCTAATGATGAAATACTAGAACTTACAAATGATTACAGTACAAAATAAGTTACGAACAGCCAATGAAAGTTGGTGGGTGGCATCCGTCTTATTTGCTGTAAAAAGCAATTTTCTAGGTATTCTCTCAGCTCCGTGACTTTCAGTGGAGTTGGCAAGCGCTTCAAAGGATGGTACATTGCCTCTTGTTCACCCACCCTCATCAAATACGGTACACACATGCGGCTCTGCCCTGTCTTTGATGTCACTCTACTTGAAAGGGATTGAAAGAGGCGTGGAAACTCAAATATTCATTTAGACGTCTTAAACACCTCCTCCGTTAGTGTGACAGGAACCTTGTCAAATATGTTCAAAATAATATGATAATCCTGACTGTAACGGAGGGCATACCGGTAATTCAACCCATATTACAACATTTCTGTAGATTCTGCTTTTCTGTAGAGCCACAAGAGACTAATGGACCCATTAAACCCACAGTAAAACCTCTCTAAAACGTAACGCGATCATTACGACATTTAATTTTCGTTTACACACGTTCTCGTTTTACAGAGGGTTGTATTTGAATTACAGCAGCTATGGTCGCGCAGGCTTACAGTGAAGGAATAATATAGAATGGACTGTAAATAACAATAGGCTTATATGTATTATGTACTATATTTTGAACTGGCATACTGTGACTTTGTGGGTTCGTAGAATTACAAGTCCAAGTTGCAGAAATTCAAAATGTTCTTTATTTCCGTAGAAATACACTTTGGGCAATCCAGACAGTAGCAGAATTACGTCACATACACAATTACAATATCGAAGGTCGTTGACCACAAACAGTTGCTCAGTTGTGATTACACTCAGTTTACAAATCCCGTTACAACTCCGTTTTCGACTACTACTCTCTTTACGACTACTCCTTGGCGATTCTCGGCTTCCTTATATATTGTGACTTTGTGGGTTCGTGGAATGAAAAGTCCAATTACACCACTCAAAAATGTTCTTTATTTCCACCGACTTACAGTTTAACACTTGCCAATTACACAGAATTACTTGCTGCACACAGTTACAATTCACCAGTCCGTCCGTTACAATTTCACTGTACTCGCGGTTACGTAAGCTCCGGTACACCTTCACAGTTACATACAGTCTTCCGTTGCACAACCCTTTCGTTCATTAACACGTCACTGACTAACTCTTACACCAAGAACTGCGACTGTCTCCTCACTCACTGACAAAACCAACTCACTGACTGACTAAACCAAAACCAAAACCAACTCAACTCACTAACTCCGTCTGTCTGTCTGTAACTCTCTTTATATAGGAATATCGCCGGTTTCTCGTGTTTACAGGATTGTTCTAGTAACAGAAAGATCGAGAAACAGGTGTAGAGAAAACCGGCGACACAGTCATGTTTTTTCCCTGACCACAGTCTGTCACCACCACAAGACAAACGAGGAGGAGGTGTGGCTAACCGAACCTCCCCTACCTTCCGCTGCCAGCTGCTTTACAGGGTGCTCCAGCGCCCGCGTTACAATATACAACTACCCATATTACTAGATATTTCTGGAATGTTCTGTAACAAACACACCTGAATGTTCTGTAAGACAAGATGTCACTAATCTCTGTTTCATATAACCTTCCCCAGCTGACATGTATGACTCCGCGTGCAACTATCTTCCCCCTCACCCTAATTGGCTAATGCTTTCGCACCATAGGCCATAGGTGGTGCCTTTCTGTCACATTTGAAGCTACAGTAAACGTCGTAATAATTGCCCGGAAGACAGATAAAATCACACAAATAAGAATATGAAGGCATGCTAAAATAATGGAGTTTATAATGAAACAGAGCAAGTTGAAACTGAATGAATGAGCAATGAAACTGAAACAAGTTTATAATGAGGCTGGCCCAGTAGCTCAGTCGGTAGAGCACCTGCTTGCCGTGCTAGGGGTCCCAGGTTCGATTCCCGGCGGTGGGGGTGGGGATTTTTCTCCGACCAAGATAATTACTCATCTTCCCCAGAGTCTGGAAGTATGAATGAGAGTGTGAATGTGTTCGTGATATAATGATTAAAAAAACCAAAGATAACGAGTTAACACATTCGGTATGTTCCAAAGGAGAACGGCCGTCGATATGACCATAGCAGTTAAAGCAAAAAAAAATTATAATGGAAGGTCTTCGGGCTTTTCCACTGGGATTTTTTAAACCAGCACAAATATCTTGCAAAAATGCTTGTCTTTCAGCCTTAAAAGTCGTGTCACACTGTACTTGTCGTGTGTCTTTCATTTACCCAAATCTCGTCAAGGTAGTATACTTTGCGACTGGTACCTTGGTACAGTCTGATTGTCCTTATATAACGTCTTCGACGCACAGCAATATCGCCCCAGGAGTGATAAGTTCTCCTGTTGTCTCAATTTCACTTCGCGATTTTCCTACACCTGTAAGTTCAGAGCACAGCTGTTCGACTTCTCTCACTAACAAAGACGGATTCTTCTCTATGAGTGCATTAAACACATGCAACACAATTCTTTTTTCGCCGCTTTGGTAATGGTTTTCCCTTGCGATGCATCAGCGAAAAACTGGCGGTAGACTCTGCCATTATACGTATGAGTACACGAGCAATAAACGAACAATAAAATAATTTAGCTGTCGCATTCGGCACGGCACACCTTCGAATGGCGATATGACTAATGTAGTTCAAAACAAGGTCAGTGGTAAAAGTGATATAAACAAATGTGCCATCACCACCGCTAAATCACGTGTTATCGTATCATATGAAAGACGGACTTCTGAGCAAAGGAACTTCCTCCTTACTTCGTTTAAGAATTAACATGCATTTCAGATAAATCAACTCTGTTGTGTAATGTATCTAATTCAAACAGTTACGAAGATATAAATTTAACAATTCTCCTCCCACATATAACGATATATCACCATGTTAAATAACGAACTAATTTTTACCGCACAACAGTCTGTACCACAACAGCAGCCAATGAGATGTGGTAAAGTCACGTGACCGTTAAGAGATACGGGGCAAGCTTATGTTAAACAAGGATTAGAATGTTTCTTTTTATCTAACTTCATCTGGTTCGGCATGTCTTTTATCTCCGCTGTATGTTTATCTGCTTAGGCAAGCTCTTTATCTACGGCCGGCACTATCTGTTTATCACTATTTATCTGTCCCTGATCTCTCCGCGCCGAACTTTTGTGTGCTTCGCCGCAGTCGTGACAATACGTACAATAATTGTAGTTTATCTGTCCGTTTTCAATTCTCCCTTCCCAGCCTGCAAATGTCGGAACATCAATATCATCTAATTCACCGCACAAAGTATTCAGAAAAATAAAATTATTTGGCGATATTTGAAACTCTTGAGTCATCTATTGGGAACTAAAATTGGTTTTTGTCTAATTTTCTTGCTGTCTCTAAAACTTGAGTTTGAAGCAGTGATCCAGAAATGGGAATCCGTTTAGCACGCGCACAAACAAACCACTCGAACACAACGCAACTTAGCTGTGAATTTTGTGGTAAGGTTCACATGCTCTCCTCTTTCTTTTAACCACTCGTCTTTAATTTTTTATTCTTTAAAATTCTCACTTTAAACAGCAACGTTAATTATTTAGCTGAGGGTTTCTTCTTTTCGAGATCTTCCTTGATTTTTTTTCCTCTTGTGATAATATTTTATGTTTACGGAATTTATGTACACAAAAACTATGTTTTTGAAAACGACTATAGTTCAGTTTTTTCCCACTCGTACTTGTGATACCGAAATTAAGGATTGCACTGAATAAAGAATCGTAATGGATTTCAAAGGAATGTTGTATCTTTGTTAGAGTCTGTTTAGTTAACGCATGTGCGCGTAAGCAGCCTCCTTCAACGAACTCTTATAATCGTTTTACAACCCCGGCCCTCCTTCTCGCAGACCGCTCTGCAAGGTTGCCACCTTTTCCGATACGTCATGGGTATCGTACGAGGTTTCGTCTAAATAAATTATCTTATGTCCATTACTGCAAAGCTTCCTTACTTTTGACATATCTGTGTGTATATATGTATATATCACCAAGCTACAATTCTGCTGGATTCCATAATAACCCTTATATTAAATTATTCGAAGTGCGGTATTTGAAACCCAGCTCCTTTAGGAGACCACCCATAGTGCAGTGCCCATAAGGAAAATCACAAATTTCTTGCAAATGTGCAACCAATTCATCTAAGGTGGGCGCTCTCCCTTTTGCATAGAATGTATAAATTTCTCGGCGAATTAAATCGCATGTGAAATTATCTACTTTAGAGAAACGTTTCCCTTTGTTTTCACACTTGATCGGCGTCTTTGATATTCCTTTCGTCCCAATAATTCTTACTGTATTTCTGTGAATACCCAGAATTTATCATCAGGTTCATTGCATGATCCCTTACCAAGATTATTTTTCAGCACATATTTATGTGTTCAAAACAAGCGCTTGAATGTGCTTAGAAACAGTTCCCGTTATAAGTGTTTTTTTAAAAGCTTCTCCTGTAACAACTCGGCCCACACAACCTTTCCAATTCATTTACACTATTGTCTTCACTTTGATTATTTTCATTAGACTGAAAGATAACTACTACTTCATTTGCATTTGCCACTGCATTTCCCTCCCACGGTCTCCACATCGTGACTCACAACGAATTTCTGCACGTAATGAAACAGATCAACTGGAAGTTGGAACTTTGGCAACTGATACTCAACGTGGAGTAAACATGCGCCTGTCATTTTCAGAAAATCAGGGTTGCTATTGGTCCTCAACGACAGTGTTCCATTTCTGAAGTGTGGAGATAGATTTATGACAGTCATTACTGGCCGGGAGGATGAGTTTCCTTTGACACGCAACTGCACTCGCCTTGACTAGGCAGACATTACAACACGTGCAGGTGCATTGGGTTGAATAGTTTTAACAAAAGAAACGGAAGGAAGGAGGTTCTTAGCAGTAATTCTTAGTGGGTAACACTTGACTGCGTTTGAAAGCGTATTGTTCGGACCCTTAATAATGGCATCACCTAGACTAATAATCACTATGGACAAAGTAGTCACAAAAGGGAGTTTTGGCGTGAATAAAGGACTTCAAGACGTGAAGGTCACACACACAGCTGTGTGGGAGAGACAGACCGTGGCTGGCGGCCGAATAAGACGGTCCTCTGGTTCCGTCTTGGGCGAAGGCAGACCAGAAGCGATGAGAAAATATATCGGTCGGTTCATACGTGAATATAGAATTAAGTGTTATCGAGTAATAATCATTCTACATACGGTAACTCTAAACAGTGATATATTGGCAACCCTTGGTCGGCAACTTCGAGTTTGATGTCATGATAAAAAGAATCAGTCATTCCAGTGTCATTAGAACTATCCTTACTCCCATACATATCCAGGCATACCCTTTGACGGAACTCATTGTTATACCCCAAGAGTGTCTCTTTGCTCAACCGGGCTCTACTCTTTAATTTGTTACACTTGATTAATTGTACCAACTAAACTGAGAATGAACACAATACAAAACAGTTGTACCCTTACCATGTGTGTTGGACGAGAGTTCAGAGAGTTAACGGTTTGCTTTCCCTCTTCCTCGAAGGATTACATTTTATACATTTGTGTTTCATGGAACTTGGTTCACCTTTTATAATACGCACTTTGTATCATATTACGGGTGGAGTAATCCATTTTAATCAGCTTATTTTCTCCAGTGGTTCCGGGAAAGTATTTCCGTTTCAGCGTTAGGCAGCTTGCGGCTTTTACATGGGAAATAGCTCCGTTCTGAAATGTGTTTCCATTTTTCCAGGTTTCTGGCATATTAAGGTTCTACTGTATTAATTAGTACAATATTCGTTCTTATGAATGTGTGTGTGTAGTGTTTATTGCCCGCTTTTACTACATACGGCATCGCAGGCAGTGACACTGATGATACGTGAGATGAAGATGGAGCACCGGTGGATTGAGATGGCGGGGGAAACCGGAGATCCCAGAGAAAACCCGCCCCAGCGCCGTGTTGTCCACCACAAATCTCACTTTGCGATCGCCTGGGATCGAACTCGGGCAGCCTTGGTGAGAGTCAAGTGGTCTAATTACTGAGCCACGGCGCGGCCTTTCCTTTCTTATGAAGTGATATAGGTGCTGTTCATTGACCCATAAATGAAACTACTGAAAACAGCAGGGTATACGTGCAAAATGATTGAAACTTTTATTTATCTAATTTATTAGTATGAGTTGATTTTATATAACTGCCAAAATTATATTTATTAATATGTTTGAATTTTGCTAAAGCTGGAAAATGACAGCAATTTTTTTCCTTTTATAATAACAATTTTATACTTTAATGTCCTTTAAAACTTGTAAAGCATATGTTTGGGCATCAGCAGCAAATCAGTGAAATGTAATACGTAAAATATATAAACAATTAAATATCAAAAATATTCTAGAAATATTTCTACTTTGTGGAAAGCAAGAGATTACTATAATTCTATAAAAATATTTATTTTCTGGCTAATGGGAGTAAAACTGAGTAAAATTTGAAAACACATTTTTAATTTTGTACAATTTTCTACCAATTCCAGGCCTTTCAATATTCGAGGCGAATTGTTTCATGCGTTTCAACGTATGCTAAAAGTCGATCTGCAGTATACCCTTCTTAAAATTCAATGCAGGTGTGGACTATGAATCTTGCAGCAATGGGATCTCCACCTAATCGATTGAAGTACACTGCAGAACTGCTTATGTCAAGAATTATAAGGAGCTGGTGGATCACGTTCAAGCAGAGCCAAAATTACCGATGGAGAACGAATATATGAATAACATTCTATTAATAATACATAAGGACATATATAATATACTTTAATTTGAATACGATTACACATATTGGAGTAAAATTCTTATATAAACTTTTCTGAATATCTGGCTTAATTCTCATAGGATGTTCCGTACTTAACTTTGGTCTCTGTAACCCTACAAAGAGCTGTGTCTGTATTTAGAAGTCAAATTACACTGAATTAATTTCATATAGCTCATCCCTATTCCTTATAGAATCGTTGTTCACTGATTTAGGGGATGTTTATGTTAAACCTCTACTTAAACAATAAAAATTGTTATACAAGTTTGGCAATTCTTAAACGAATAAAACCTGTTGGCATCAACAGAAATCACTGAAACATAGGTAACTATTGACTTCTTTAGCTACCTAGAAGGTTTTCCAGGTTTTGGAAATGTTTGCATTCGACCCAAAAATTTTTGTACCAGGGGGATTTCAGCAAGCACAAACACCAGTTTTAGTTCACTTGGATATCAATTAAAAATGTTAAAATCGAGTATGTGTCAAAATAATGTGAAAGTGCGGCATCCATCTGTCTGTAAACTGAAGAAGTTCAGAAGAAATGTCGCTTAAATACCAAGATGCCTCATGTCATACAGCAGTTTACAAAGATAGCGCTACGAAAAATTTTGTCCCAAACTTTTTACCTAAAAACAGATGTATTCAAATTTTAATTTTGATCAAATATATTCAAATAGGAGAAGTGAGAGACACTTCAACCAAAGGAAGAGATATCTTAAGCAGTGTATCTCCTAAAGGTATGATATTTCTGGTCTACAAAAGGTATGCTCCATGAAACTGCTCCGAATGAATGCGAGGATTTAAGCAGCTTATTTCGATAAATATCTGTAAAAGTGACCATACTGATTTCAAACAGCTTTTTCTACAGCTCCAATAAAGCCATAGTAGCTCAGAACTCCACAACAGCAGTTTCGTTTTCATGGTTTCCCTTCTAGTGTCAATTTTCATTTTACTGTGCATGAATGGTGCACGTTACTACTTTCTTCATTTTGGTGAATATTTCAACAAATTCCCTTAGTTATCTTTGCGGTGGCGTATAATGCACTGAGTTTCAAATTTACAGTTTCGATTCCCGAGGCTGTCCTCTCTCTTACTTGAGTTTTTTACATGACTTAATACATTACATTACTTAATACAATTTTTACATTACTAATATTTTGGTATAAGTGTTTGGCCAAAGAAGAAGGGGAAATTATGAAATTATGCATGAGAGAGCAAAAAGAGATTAGAGTACTCAAATAACTGGTGGGCAGAGATAGGAGGAATTATGGAATAAATAAGAATGGGAGATATACGGACATTAGAGGAAAGGAATACAAGCGATATGGGTAAATTGGTAAAATGCAGAATAGATATTGTAACGCGACCGTTGGAACACCCTGTAAAGCAGCTGGGAGCGGAAGACGGGGGAGGTCAATGTTAGCTACGCCCTCCCCTCGTTTGTCTTATAGTGGTGACAGGGAGGACTGGGGAAAGAAACATAATTGTGCGGTCTGTTTCTCTTCCACCTGGTTCCAGAAATTACGGGATCTTTCATCATCTGGAAACGTCTAGAAGACGGCGAGATGCTTATAAAAGGGGTTGCAGCTAGTCAGTGAGTGAGTCAGTCAGTTGGTTAGTGTGTGAGTGAGGACAGTTCTTGGTGTAAGAAGGCAGTGTTAGTCAGTGACGTGTTAATGAACGAAAGGATTGTGAACGAGAAGACTGTGTGGAATTGTGTACGTGCATCGGAACGGTAACGGACGGACTGGTGAATTGTAACTGTGTGCAAGTAATTCTGTGTAATTGGCAAGAGTTAAACTGTAAGTCGGTAGAAATAAAGGACATTGTTGAGTGGTGTAATTGGACTTTTTATTTCACGAACCCACAAAGACACACTGGTGTCAGGAAGCGGGAAAACATCACCGAACATTACAACCATGGACGCGGCATTGGAAAAGATTTTGGAGAAAATGATGGAAATGAAGACGGCCAACGACAACCTCACCGCCGAGTTGAAACAAATGAAGACGGCCAACGACAACCTCACCGCCGAGTTGAAACAAATGAAGACGGCAAATGAAAACCTCGCTGCAAAAACAGAAACGGCTAACAACAACTTGGCCACGACAATGACCTCAAAGATGGCCGAACTGGCCACGGAAATAAAGGCGGCGAACGAGGCTCTCGCCGCAAAGTTTGAGGAACGGTTGGTCGGCGTGAGGGATGACGTCGCGAACCTGGGCAAACGGAAGGGTCAAGTAGACGACCGCCTTAATGATTTAGAGGAAAAGGCCGACAACATCGCAAAACCCCTCACCCGCCTGACGGAGGAAAACCGGCCTCATGTGTGGACGGAGGACGCCGAAGACGCTTTCCAGCACCCGAGGGGGACCCTGTGCGGTGCTTCAATTTTGGGTTTCCCACAACCGGGTGGCGCCTTCATTGTGGACACCGACGCCAGCGACCATTGCATTGGAGGTGTCCTATCGCAGATCCAGGACGGCCACGAGCGCACAAGAGTGGAAGAGGAGGAGCGTGCCGCAGCAGTCCGAGTAGTTGTGGCAGTGCCTGCTGAAGGCTGGGATAGCGCAGGCCTGAGGAGGGAGCAGCTGGCGGACGCAGACTTGGGGCCACTCTTGAGGGAAGTGGACGCAGGGACGAGACCAACCTGGGAGGACATCGCACCGAGGAGCGCCACCTACAAGTCGCACTGGGCCCAATGGGACTCGTTGAAGACCAGAGAGGGCGTGCTGTTCCAGGTATGGGAGTCACCCGATGGGAAGGCGCAGAGAGAACAGTTGGTACTTCCCCGGAGCAAGGTCCCGGAAGTTTTGGAGGAAGAGCACGCCGGTACTTCAGGAGGACACCTGGGAGCGAACCGAATGATTCGCAAACTACGGCAGCGCTACTTCTGGCTGAGACTCCGAGCGGATGCTGGTGGTACACCTGGACCGCCTCGCACGCTACGTTGGGGCTGTTCGGGGCGAACAGCTTTGAGGAGGGAGCAGTGTAACTCGACCGTTGGAACACCCTGTAAAGCAGCTGGGAGCGGAAGACGGAGGAGGTCAATGTTAGCTACGCCCTCCCCTCGTTTGTCTTATAGTGGTGACAGGGACGACTGGGGAAAGAAACATAATTGTGCGGTCTGTTTCTCTTCCACCTGGTTCCAGAAATTACGGGATCTTTCATCATCTGGAAACGTCTAGAAGACGGCGAGATGCTTATAAAAAGGGCTGCAGCTAGTCAGTGAGTGAGTCAGTCAGTTGGTTAGTGTGTGAGTGAGGACAGTTCTTGGTGTAAGAAGGCAGTGATAGTCAGTGACGTGTTAATGAACGAAAGGATTGTGAACGAGAAGACTGTGTGGAATTGTGTACGTGCATCGGAACGGTAACGGACGGACTGGTGAATTGTAACTGTGTGCAGCAAGTAATTCTGTGTAATTGGCAAGAGTTAAACTGTAAGTCGGTAGAAATAAAGGACATTGTTGAGTGGTGTAATTGGACTTTTTATTTCACGAACCCACAAAGTCACAATATATAGAAATAAAGTAAATATGGGGAAGTCTAGAAAATATGAAGTCACTACAATTTTACAAGCAAATAAAAAGAAATTGGAGGTGAGATGCATATGTAGATTAATACAATAGGTCAGACAGAGAAGGGTTAGCATGGATGAGAGAAGGAATAATATTTCTAAGAGAGATAAGAGGTTGGGGGATAGGAATTTCTGAATTGTTTGGGGGGAAAGAAAACCTAGAACACTATATAACAGAATGTGAGGAGGATGTAATGTGGAGAAAAAAGGTTTTGGAAGAACAATGGGGAAAAGTAGAGAAGAGGATAGTAGCTATAAAAATGTTAACGGGCAGAGAGGAAAAGAAGGTAAGAAGTATTGGTGAGTTCTTGCAGAAAGTAAAACAAAAATGGGCCATAAATGTAAAGAATATAATAAAGGAAGATAGGGGGGTAAGAATGGGGCTAATTAAGTAATAAAGGAGGTATGGAGGTTAAGAGCTACGTGATAGAGCAGAAGACCAGGGTGTCATATAAGCCAAGGTAGCAACAAGGTTAAGACCAATAAATGTAGCCTAAGGTGGAATATTGTAAAATTTTGGAATATGCACAATATATATATATATATATCTTCACGCCATTCATGTCCCCGCTTGAAGTGTAAGCGTCCCCTTGGCCTGTATATAACTGTCAGCGATTTGGATGTGCGTTTGTTCATACACGACGTATCTGTTACTTTTGATCGGCTCAAGAACCAGTCAAAATGTAATGAAACTCGGCCAGCATTAGGGTGTGCAGTGTCTTGTGAAGCCAGTTCCACAATGTCGCCTGTGGATCTCCCAATTACCTCTTCTCTAGTACCGCGTTATCCAGATACTGCCGTTGAAGGGATCACTCTCTGCTCGTAAAATTTTGGCTACCGGTGGTTCCCATTCTGAGTAATCGAGGGCGGAATAGTGGTACAATTGTCCATAGCAGTATTGTTATGTTCCAATCCACCGTTTCCTCGTGGAATACTAGGACCATAAACCTCCTGTCTCATTGACATCCAACTGTTCTAGTTTCAATTTTATTAGTCTCATGCTCTTTCATTGATACCTCAGTTCGCATGTAATTGATTGGCTAAGTCGTTATAGCCTGCTTAACAATGTGACTAATTGATTCTTATTGTACGATCAAAGCCAAAAAGCAAAAGCAAACCTTTACAATCCTGCCTAATCCAAATTATCCAAACTCGTGGAAGCTGTGTAAACTCCGATTCGTAAGAAAAAGACACAATTCATTACCCGTTCATTGAACCGATCTACAAGGATAGTAAATGTGATGGATACGCATTTTCAATGTTTTTATCGCGAATTAGACCAAAAATTCAGAGAACTAGTTGTCTTCGTATACAAATTTTATTCATTAACCACATTCACAAACTTTAAACACGCCCCTGAAGAATCAACATACACATGCAACAGTTGAAAGTAACATTATAACACAAAATGGCATATCTACACGGTGGGACCAATCGGATTTAAATCTTCAGCCAACGCTACTTTTCGCGGTATAACCATGTCAAAAATGCTAAGTATTAGGCAGACTGTATCTCCCTTCCGTCGTAAAGTACGGCAACTTTCAGCTCATACAGTAAATTAACGGCGGATGTAGTTTTCTACATTTGCGTTAAAACTTCCAAAACGTAATCAAAACAATTTGTGAAGCTGTAAAAATCCTGTAAAGAGCCGAGCTGACGGTCTGAGGTCTGCTGTTACCTTCTCGTATAAAATAAACATAAAATAAACTAGCATTTTCACTCTTTCGGGTTCAAGTATACATTTTTTTTCCTGACACATATGCGTCCTGCTCTGCTAAACAGTCTTTCAGAGAAAATTGCTGGAATACACAAATATTTAGCGGCCATTTTTTCTTTTATAGCAATTTTCCGGAAAATCCATCTTCAGTGTTTTGGATAGTTCTGGAAATGTTGGATTTGTTTTTGCAGTACTCCAGGGCACTAGAAAGAGCAGGTGACAAATCGCCGTTGAGATTGAAATTACAGCGATTTTCTTTTTGGATACTGAATTTGACACACATTATTTTCTTGCATAGTGTCACTGTGCAGGTAAAAATTAAAATAAAATGAGTGAGTGAGTTAGTCAGTGAATGAAAGAGTGAGTGAGTGAGTGAGTGAGTGAGTGAGTGAGTGAGTGAGTGAGTGAGTGAGTGAGTGAGTGAGTGAGTGAGTGAGTGAGTGAGTGAGTGAGTGAGTGAGTGAGTGAGTGAGTGAGTGAGTGAGTGAGTGAGTGAGTGAGTGAGTGAGTGAGTGAGTGAGTGAGTGAGTGAGTGAGTGAGTGAGTGAGTGAGGAATAAATATCTGCAATACTATACTCAGGCACCTAATCTCTTAAGCTAGGCTATAAGTATTCCAAACTTTTACATTTATTTAACTTTAAATATTTTTACAAAATAATTCTAGAGATAATATTAAAAAGCACAAAAAATCAATAAATATTCAATAATAATAATACCTACTTTTTTTTACCTTAAAAAGCAAAACTTATTTTGACCCAATTTTTATTTTTTTTAATTTTTTTTTTAGCTACAAAACAAAATGTACTTATTTACGAAAATATTTAACTAAAAGAAGCAACTAATATTTTACTGGTGTCCAGTAAACAATTAACCGGATAACTGGCTATTTAAAAACCAAAATAATGAATGCTAAATCTCCCTATCTAAAGCCACCGGAGTTCGGCGGAAACTTATGTACTCGTAACCAGCACAGCCATCGTACAGGTACCACATTCCTGGCAATTTCTCAAGCTTTGCGACGTTCTACTTGCGGCAATTATATTTTGTGATTTAAAAATAAAATAAAGGGGGTACCGTGACCCAGCGGTTAGATCACTTGACTCTCACCGCCCGGGTTCGATCCCAGGCACCCGCAAAGTGACATTTGTGCTGGACAAATAGTTTATCTACATTATACAATATATACAATTATATACAATTTAGTTTATTAGTTTATCCGTTTATCTACTCCCCTTACTGTCATTCGGGGGCGGGATGATCCCCATTCGTTGAATTTTTCTCTCTGATCCGCAGTTGTGGCTCCTTCACCGAACGCCTAAAATGTCATAACGTGTAGAGGACCATAAATGAACAGGACTGCGTCCTATACCAACAGAAGAAGATAAAATTTTAATAATTACCACTGAAGTATCGAAAATGTGTGGAGCGAATTTTCTGAAGTATCATTTGATGTCGATACCATGCAGATATCATGAGTATCGAGGCTTCGCAAGAATCAGGTACCCATCGCTTATGTTCCTATTAGAAGTGTTCTATATCAAAAGAGGGAAGAATACTAGTTTCAGGTGTCTTGTAGGATATGCCGCAGACATGCAGAATGCTTTATGATGTCAAACTCCAGTTATATGGTGCGATCCATATAAACCTGAACTGCTTCAATAAGCCATAACTTTTGAAACAATAATAGGACACAGGTACAACTTCGGGAGCATATAATACACAATAAGGAGATTACATTACACTATTTACATCTCAGAGAAAATATTGAAACTCTCCTCTACCAGTATCTATATATAGATCCCGGGTCCCATTTCCTTTGATACGACTGTGAAGTTTATATGTATATCTTCAAGACATTTGTGGAGCAGCTGGATGATATCGAACTGAGAGAAGGTTATTTCCAGCAATATGGAGCAAATTACCATACATCTAATGACACAATGGAGCTTTTAACCAGAGTCTTTGATAATCGAATAATCTCAAAAGGTCTGTGGACCCCCAGATCTCCTGACCTAACCTCGCCGCACTTTTTCCTGTGGGGCTCTATAGAAAAACTTAAGTGAATATGATGCGACGAGTGCAAACATATATAGATGCTGGTGGAGGACACTTCCAACATTTTCTCTGAGATGTAAATAGTTTAAGGTTATCTTCCAATTGTGTATTATATTCTCCCTAAGTTGCACGTGTGTCCGATTATTGGTTCAAAACTTATGCCCAATTGAAATGGTCCGGGTTTATATGGATCGTTCTATACATAGGTGTCATTAGGAGATTCTCTATGCAACATTAGAAAATATAATTTTCAATATATACTTACTGGAATATTTTAATTTTGGTATACATGATTCGATAATTGGTGAAAATATCATGATAGTGCTCCAGGAACATATTTCGATAGCATTTATCAGGCTGTTTTATTTTTAAGGTGACGAGATTTATTCCAGTTACTGATTTAACTGAATAGTTATGGACACTTAGCAATAAAATGGTGTTACTGATACTTGCATTAGACATCGCTGCAGAAATAAATGTGTATGGCCTGCTCAGGACTATGTAATTAGTATATATATATATATATATACTATGCTATAGAGTGCATTGGGGAATATTGGTAATTTAAGTCATAACGATCATTCCTTTTTCGTACACTGCACTAGCAGCTTAATGCTGATCTTGCAAATGTACTTTTTATATAATTTATACTGTATAAGAAACAAATGGATTACAGTTTTGGAGAAGTTAGTTAAACTGTTCCTCCAGCACATTGCCATGTGTTATATCGCAACATGGCTCTAGGCTAAGATACTATGATATGAACTATTTTAGAATGCTCTGGCTTTATTGGAATTGTTATTTCATAATACTGAATATCAATTATTCTTTTAAATTTTATAAAATTTAAAGCTACAGCTCAAGAATAATATGCAAACACTAATAAAAACATACGACCGTTTTAGTATTACTTCTGTATTTCTCCTGTAAATTTGAAAAATTTGAGAACAGCGTACTTCAAAGAATATTCAGAAACACAATGCATAAATGAATTTTTAAAATGTCACGAAGTTCTACGCAAACCCGGCCGCGCGTTCCCCATCTCTGTCAAGAGTGAGTTGCAGAGTGGGAAGTGGCAAGCACCCCGAAAATCTGGAATCACCGCCGGATCCACCACCAAGTAGACCACTTAAAATGTTATATTATGCTTTCATCGATATAGGAATCATAGCCTTACTGCGCTTTCACAGAAACAATTGCTAAGCAGCCTGTAATTCATTTCAGTTTTATACTTAAGGAATGTGAAATCACATGTATCCCGTTTGAAATTAGTAACATCAGTTTACAGTAACAAAACAAAATCCTCTCATAAAAAGCAATTGCAATTTTTAATGAAAGAGTATCACGCTCTAATGTTAAGTGTTACATTGACTAATTTATAATTTCTTAAAATAGTTAATGCATCTTAAAGTTTGTTGCATACACCTTCCAAATAGTAATAAAATAATAAATAAGTACTGTAGACCCACGACAAGAAGGCAAGTCAGAAGAATGCGTAGCAAAATCACTTTTGCTATCCCAAAGGTCTATATGCTCACCTTCCCAGTATGACAACGATGGAAGATTCGTTTAAGATACACAAGTGTTGTCACATAACTAACCCATACATAATACCGATCGCTGCGTTTACTGCAACAAACCTAGATCTGGGTGACTCATATGCACTCTCATACTCTCATTTTCTAGTAAACAGATCCGCTACAGAAGCAGATAAACATTTCAAGCTCCTCTGTCATAGCCTTCTTGTCGTGGGCATACAGTATGGTAATTAAGTTATTACCGATTGGATTGGATTGGAGAGGATTGGACTGGACTGGACTGGATTGTTTGGAGTGGATTCGGCGCCACAAACAGATTGGTATTTTGTACCTATGCCCCAAATGGGCACTCTCGGAAGTGTGGATGAG
Organism: Mantis religiosa; assembly: GCA_030765055.1. NCBI lineage: Eukaryota > Metazoa > Arthropoda > Insecta > Mantodea > Mantidae > Mantis > Mantis religiosa. The sequence continues at coordinate 28,735,284 of CM060952.1, read as the reverse complement.
GTGAGTGACAGAGGGCAGCCGACCCCATGGAGTCACTACAGTACAGAGGGCGAGGTCACTAAAGTTTAACAGATATAAACTGCCTGGCAGTGGGTTTAGGACAATCGTCATTCCTCCTGCTGTGGTCCTGAAACAGTCATGAGACCGGAGTCGGAGACCAGGGCTGCCTCCCTAGAGCAAAGTACTCCAGGCAGTCTTGCACAATTGGCATCCCACCTGCCGCGCTTGTGAATCGGACCACCAGACGGGCTAGGAGGCTGAAGTCCGTCCCTTACAAGGGGAAAGCAATTTCCTCAGCATATGCATCCATGCACCTCCGAGACTCCCGCCGACACTTCTATCTTGAAAGAAACAGCCAGATGAGAGGTGATATGAAATGACACTGGGGTGGAAGGGAGGGACAGGAAATTCCGGGGATGTAATTAACCTTATGAGCATTCACCTAGCGACCCGGGAAGCCCTCCCGAAAAAAAAAACGTTAGTCAGGTAGGTCGGCCACGGGAATCGAACCCATGCCTCCCGAATGCTGGCGACAGAGCGAAACCGCCTGGACCATCCCGATCGCTATACATTAGATAAATGAAAATATATATTTATTTTTCTTTCCTATGTAATGAAAGTGGTTACTGTAATTTTTTCAGTAATGGATACGCAATTATCATGGACAGATAAGTCCTGCGCTCAAAATACCTGAAATAAAAGGCCACTCTGCAAAATGAGATCATCTCATTTGGAGTCGGGAGGCTTTTAACAGAATGTAAATGAACAATTTTACAGTAGGCTGGCACCAAATAGGTTTCTAAACAACAAAGGAGGGGTGGGAGAGCACAAGCTCATTTCCAAGCGGATATTTTTATCAGCTTATTGTGATTTTAATGGCAAAGAGCATTTTTCCCTGTGTTTGGATACATGCCTAATGTACCACTCTGTTTTCTCAAACTAACTTCATTCAACTAATATTCATTGGTTTGCAACGTGAGATACGAGGAAACACATACTTGGCAATATTGCTTGTTTTCTTGCTTTTCGCGAGCATCCCAATGCTGAGGATGTTACACATATACATAAATGTTAGAAACAGAGAATATGTGTTACTCAAATAGAAATATTTGTTACTTTTAATCCACTTATCTTAAGAAGTTGATGATAAAACTTCTGTCTCCTTTTTTCAAACCGATTTCGAAGGCATTTTGCTTTCATCCTCAGTAGCTAGCTTCAATTTTATGTTTAATCAGAGAATATGTGTATCTGTAGGTTTCTACCCAACCCACTTCACAACCAGAAGGAATAGTAACTGAATGGCAGTCGTTTCTACACTCAGATGGCAACCTACTTCAAGACCAGGAGGAGCCCGTGATGATCAACCGATGACGGCAGCTTTGAATACTGAAGACAACATACATTATAAATGGGATTAGTGGATCAGCAACAACCGAGGATGTCAGAAAGATTGAGGCGGAATAGTAACTGAATGGACTAGTGGAGGTGCAGTCGTTTCTACATTCAGATGACAACCTGCTTCAGGTCCAGGAGGAGCCCGTGATGATCAACCTATGATGTCAACTTTGGATACTGAGGACAACATACATTATAACTTTATTTTTAGGCAGTGGCTTGTAATTAGTTTTAAAATGTTTAGTTGTATAATTTGTATAAGATTGCTGAATAGGTTATATTTATATAGTATGTTGCTAGAAATCAGCAACATTAGGTTTATTAATTATTTAGTTTAATTAGAAATAAAATGTATCTGCACAACTCTGTTTTGTAAGAGCATAAAAAATAAAGTTCCTTTAATGGGTGGTGTTGCCGTTGGGCAACATCACGTTATATTCAGCTTAAAATTATATTAGTGTGGTTGTTTAGTTATTATAATATTGTACTAGCCTTTGTTGGTAACACTAGTAAAATTTTTATTATTTTCAACTGTAAATGTTATATTATTTTTACAATTACATTGTAGTTTTGTCTTCTTTTTTTTAGTGTAAAAAGGCAAAATCCAAGCAACTGCAGTCAAATGATACTCCGTCAACATCCAAGCATACCATCATACCAATTATTTTACTTCGGCCCTCCCCATCCTTTACCATAGGCACATTTGATTGTAGTTGCCGAGTTTTGAACCTACGATGTTTAGCTCTGAATGGGTGGCCAGCCTATTGTATATTGCGTTAACGACCATGGCTATTCAAATCGATTTGTGTTGAGATACCGCAGATAGCGGTATGATAACCGGTTTAGCAAGAACGGCATAAGTAGCACAAGTAGTGGCATAAGTAGCAAAACGATTTGCCAATTAAAGGGTTATAAGGAATAAAATCGATAGATACCATACTTTGATATAGCTTCTAGAGGCCAAAGCTTTGGTAATGCAGATTTTATTCTTTTTTATTTTATTTTGATGTATTTATTTTTTGTATCTGTAAGGGCAATTTTGTTGCAAAACTTTAAAACTTCAAAAAGGTTTACTTCTTTTCCGAAAACAATAAAAATAACACTATGAACACTTTGGAGATTTAAAAGAATATGCCATATACTTCGCAGCAGGAGGCGTTTGCACTCAAGGGATTTGATTTTCTTTTCATTTTAAAACTGATACCAACGTTATTTCGAATATTGGGCACTTGGGGCTATTCCCAGAAAAGTCAAAATTTAATTTGTCATGGAAATACCTTGAGCATATCGTATTTTAAGCAAAAATTGTGAGCCTTAGTGGATAAGATCAAAATAGTGTGAAAATACATATTAAATTGGTAAAGGAGAATTTTATTGCCAAATTTTACATTTAACTGACTTTTCCGTTTTAACGTATTTCGTTCAAACACACGCGCGCACGCACGCACACACAAGCGTACACAAGCAGGAACAGGCGCGCAGGATCGTTTACTTAAAACGTCCTTTCTTATGATTATGCAGAAAATGGAGGTAGCTACAGTAAGTAATGTATATTACACAAATATAACTATTTGTAACAGAAACTTAACTTATCTTGGAAAATGCTGTTAATTCTTCTTTCTAATTGATATCGATTTCACAAACAAATTGCTTGCATCGTCAGTCCATCAACACACTTCGTTGTCAAGGATTCCGGTTACCATGTTGTTACGTTTTTTCAGTATTACCAAAATCTGAAAACGAAAAAAACCTAAAAACAGAATCAACAGCTGGTATTTCAAATTTCACTATACGATAATTATTTTTGAAAGAAAATATCTTTCCCCAAACCATTATACCTATCGGACCATTTAATTGTTTTAATTATCTAACTTCAGGATTTAATTAATGGTTAAATTACTAAAAATGTTCTGCTATGGCCGATTTACAAGTTTGTTTACACTTAATGTTACGAAAATATTCTTTCCTTCTGGTTTCCAAATTAGGTTTCGTCTTTCCAATATAAACTTTATCAGAGTCTAAACAATTAAATTGATAAATACCAGATTTGTTATTATGACTATGACCCCTATCTTTTTTAGAGAAATGTAGCAAAGTTTAATATTATATTTATTTTGAGGAACTAAACATATACCAACTCCCCTAATTCTTTTTTCTTTAATTATTAGTAACCCAAGGATGGTAATCTCAATTAGAATGAAAACTTAACATGATTTTCTCAAGATAAGTGAAGTTTTTGTTACAAATAGTTACACTTGTGTAACGTCCTTTCTTCTTAGACAATGGGCCACAGAATTGTTTCCACCGAAATGCTGGTATCCACTTTTTCTAAGGAGTACAACGCCTTTTCTACTTACGTTTATGGTAGAGACAGCAACAAACCGAAGCTGCAATAGATGTTTCTTTAATGAGTCGTTTTAAGAAGCAAGTTTAGTCAAAGCTTTTTATTGGAACAACTAAGCAATGTAGGATAAACTAGATAAACAAATGAAGTTAGGTGTGCGGGATGCTACATCTACAAGACGTTTAAAGAAAACACTATACAGTCTAAGAAGGAAACACGAGGAAGCATATTATTGCTTTTTACTTCTTGTTTAACCTTTTTGTTAAGATGGAACACGCAGTAGTAAGCCAAATCCAGAGCTATAGCAGAATAGGAGAATGAAAATGAAAAAAGAGAGAAGAAAACCAGAGGAAACTAGTGTAGATGTTAATGGAGTAGAGCGATGGGACTTCTAGAACGCTGACCAGACCTTCTCTTCGTTGTTCCTGGTTTTTATTGTCGTTTTCTGCGTTTAGCCTTCCTTGGTGCTTTTTGTTCCTGCTGCGTGAGACGGAACTTTCGGTGGAGAAAATATTTTTGTGTGGAATACATTTAGGAGAGGTAAGCATAATTACACCCAACCTTTATTTAAGGTAAACGTAACAACAGTTATTTATATGTAAATTGAGCACAAAATCTGAGTGCAAGCAAAACGAGAAAAAGTCGTGGTCACAATTCGGTGCCAGGGTTTAAGTAAGTGAACTGAATCTTTTGAAACATATAGGGAGTAGCCTGTATATGAGTGACACGTTTAACCTAGATTTCCTATGGGGTATGATCTTGCCCATTCTTGTCTCCAAATTCTCAGCTTCTAAGCTCCATTCCTGGCTATGCTTCTTTAGCTAGAATTATTCTTTCTCCTTTGTCTGGAGGATCAAGAATAGGCTCAGGATTAGGATTTCACGATGGTGGGGATTTGGTACGTAGGCCACCATGCTGGTCCCATTGTACGAGGGCTGTTCAATAAAGAATGATCACAATTTTTTTGACAACGGACATTTACTCATCCTCATAATTTGAAGGTCCTTCTCAAAATAGTCTCCCCTGAATGCGATGCACTTGTCCCAGCGTTTCTGCAAGTCTTCAAAGACATACTGGAAGCCATTTTTTGAGAGATCCTTCAAAATCACCTCCGGAGCCTTTACCACTGCTTCTGATGATGGATATTGCCTCCCAGGAAGGCTTTTCTTCAAGCTAGGGAATAGAAAAAAAGTCGCATGGGGCTAAATCCGGACTATACGCAATGTGAGGGATGCACTTCACGTTGATTTTTGCAACATATTCTGCGACAACATTAGCAATATGTGGCCGCGCATTATCGTGGTGCAGAATCCAGCCTGCTTCACGGAAATGTGATCTTTTGCGCCACATACGGACTTGCAATGTTTTCAGGACATCCCTGTATTATTCTCCAGTTAGTGATGTGTGGAAGGTACAACTTGCTGATAAACCATTCCATGAATATCACAGAATGAGATGACCATAGCTTTCCAGCAGAAGCAACCACTTTTGCTTTTTGGGGGTTGGTGATAAGGGAGATTTCTACACTGAACTTTGCTGTTTGTTCTCAGGATGAAAATGATCCTGTAGTCAAGTTTCATCAGCAGTGATTGCGTTTGTAAGAAACTCCGGAACTTCCTCTAACATCAGCTTTAACTGCATATTAGGTTCATTGTAGTGGTAGGCGATACTGAACATGTCTGAACTTGCCTGGTTCTTACAGGCGCGAAGCATGAGTACCAACAATGAAACTACTACGTGGTGTTTGTTTCGCATTAAGCTAACAGAATATAATAAGGTGGAACTTTTGTGAAAAAATCATTATCCTTTTTTACTAAACAGCCCTCGTTCTTATGCTCCTAAGTGGGGCACCCCCGGGTGGAAGGATACGATTTGAGGAGACAGCTTACGGCCGACCCAAGAAGCCACGTCAATTCAAGGGGCAGGGTCGCTACAGTTTATTTAGATAGAGACTTCCATCAGAATACACTCCCCTACTGCGGTACGGCAGCGAGCCCACATGCGGAGTCCCAGGTGTCCCTTGCTGGCGGTCCTGAAATGGTCCCAGCAGAGGCGGGGAAACCGGCAACCGACCTATCGGAGGAGGAAGTGGTTTACCTCAGAGCACAACATCCTGCCATGTACCGCCGAGACACCCATCGACGCTTCTATCCTGAAAGAGACCACCGGATGAGGGATGATGTTAAATGGTAATGGAGATGAAATGGAAGGACCTTAAATTTGGGGAATGTAATTTAATTTTTAATTTAATTTTAGTTTAAAAAAGGGCGACCCCACACCCACCGCCTCCGGTGACGACTGTCCGGCTTGCAGAGCCGTGCGCTACTTCACCTCCCTCATGCACTTGGAGTACTAACATCCCGGGAGAATTAGTATGATTTTTGCGTGTGTTATTCGGGTCCCGCTTTAGCACCCCGGTTAGTCCGGTATTGCATGATGCTGGCATGCGTTGCATGCGAGCGCGTCAAGGGATGAGATCCCGGGCTGTAGCCATGAGTCAGTCCTGAGTAAAGCCAAGGGTAGTTGAGTGTTCATGCATATGTTACTGCGTGCAGTAGTCAAGTTACGTGCTTTCACAAATATTAACGTGGTTTTATCATGCAGGGAATTGAGTTGTTAGATGGTGTGAGTAGTAATAAACTTAGCTGTGCGTGGTCCCCATCAAGCGGGCCGTGTCCGTTCGTGTAACTTCTGTCCATATTCGCGCCAGGTCGTCATGACGTACACACTTCCACGCAGTAGTATTCTCGGCGATGACGGTGCAACTGCGGGAAGTGTCACTTGAGGGAGCCCTTTACCCCTCGGGTCCACCTTGGCTGGGTAGCTCAAATCCTACCCAACATTCACCTAGCGTCCTGGGAAACCCGCCAAGAAAATCCATGGGTCAGGTAGCACATCCACGGGAATCTAACCCAGGCCTCCAAAATGCGGGCCACAGGCAAAACCGCCTGAGCCGTCTGGCTCGGTAGGATAGATAATGTCAATGTACATTTAAGCTACTTATCCAAGATAAACAAAGCACAAGTGCACACAATTGGAAAAAAAGAATTTCATATCTACTGTAGTGAATTCTTCTTACTTTCTCTACTCCCTTGTTCCTATAAGGGCTTAATATTGTGACGGACTAACCATGGATTGTAAAAGCTAAGGAGCACATGGCCAGATCGTACAGGGAGGGAATTGCTCAGTGGTAGGGAATACCGCCTTGGTGAGAGGTTGGGACTTTCTATTAGGTTTCATTTCCACAAAAGGTATGGTAATACTAATTAAAGGTACAATTCACTTAATAAGAATATTTACAAGAAATAAACACATTACATAGGTGGCCACAGCGGCCGGTTACGTACCACAGGCCAAAAGGTAGACCAAGAGAGCGAGCAACCGGCTTACACTAAGTTATTATCCAACGAGTGATGGAGTGGGGGAGTGACGTCACACGTGCTATGAAGTCAGATGAACTATCATTTGTATTAATTAATACAGTCACATCTGACAATATTCTTTAAAATCATTTTAATTACACATGTTATAAAATTCAGCACATAAAGCGTGCACGGAATTGACAGCTTTGGTCATTTCATGTTCTTGAAATGACCAAGAGAGAAAAATCTAATGGAGAACTCGCGTTAATTTATTTTATCCTAAAGACAAATATTTCTTAAAACGCTTATGGTCCTTTACTTGTCATATTAATCTGAATGCTCCTTAGTAGATATGGTTTTATTACAAATACTGTCGCGACTGGCGGCAACGGCGCGGAGAGATAAGGGACTTTAAGTCAGCACGGAGAGAAAGGGTATGCCGAAACAGATAAAGATACCGCGGAGGTAAAAGTTCTGCCGAAACAAATAATGTTAGATAAATGGAAAATTCTAGAGACATTTTGATTGATAGAGGACATCCTACAACCGTCTGGAATCATGAATGATCGTGTATAAAAAGAAGCCGGGGCTAGTTTATAGGACAGTAGTAACGAGAGTTGTAAGCAGAGTCGAAATGGATACAAATAAATAAATGTTCAACGAACTTCTGGCTTAGCAATGGGTAATCCTCTTTCACCTTTTCTTGCTGATCTTTTTATGAGTTTTTTTTTTCGAAATGCAAGTCACTAATTTTTAAAGCCTGGTATAGATATTTTGATGATATCGTTGCTATTGTTCCTGATAAACAAATAAACGGTGCTTTAAAATTACTATATTTACAAGATAAAGCTATAAAATTCACATTAGAAACTGAAATTGATGGTTTCCTTCCTTTTTCTGGATTTGAAGATAATAACAAATGATAATAAATTGGATTTTTTTATTTATAGTAAGTCTACTCATACTGATAATTACATAAACAGTAAAAGTTTTAAGCGTTTACTACATAAATTTGCTGTTTTTAATAGTTTGATTTATAGATTAATAAATATACCCCTCAAAAAGGAGGAATTTTATACAGAATATAAACGTATTATTATTACTGCTTTACTTAACGGTTTTAATAGATATTTTATGTAAAAGAAGTTTAAGAATTTAAATATAAAAAACTTTTAATGATATTTCTACCCTTAATAAATAAACGAGGATTATAATTTAAAAATTGTGCTTACCATCCTTGGTTTAATCAACAATTTCAAAAAGGTTTTAAAGAGTTTGGTATAACGTTGGTTCCTCAAAACAAATATAGAATTAAAAATTTGCTGCATTTCTTTAAGAATGATGAAATTCCTAATAATAATAAAAAGTCTCGTATTTATCAATTTGATTGTTTTGATTGTGATCAAGTTTACACTGGTAAGGCGAAACGCAATTTGGAAATCAGAGCGAAAGATCATTTTCGTAACATTAAGTATAAACAAACTGTTAAATCGGCCGTATCAGATCATATTTGGTAATTTAAACATAATATAAGTCCTGAAGTTAAGTTATTAAAACAACTAAATGTCGAATAGGTTTAATAGTTTGGGAAAAGGTATTTATTTAAAAAAATAAAAATCGGGTAATGAATATTATACAAATTAAAATTTTTAGTAATTAGTCAACACAGTGTTGACTGAAGATGTGGACAAATGTCCATGAAATTAATTTCGTATAAAGAGGATAGAGGTATTGTCATCAACTTCTTAAGATAAGTGGAAAATAATTACCAAATATTTTTATTTGTATAATATTTATTATTCCACTGTAATTAGCTTCATTTTCTGAGTAATTGCGTAATGAATTTTGAAATACCAGCAGTTCATTCTGTTCTCAAGTTTGTTTCGTTTTCAGATTTTGGTAATACTGAAAAACAGAAGAACATAGTAACTTCCTTAACAACGAATCTGTTTTCTGTTGTGGGTTTCCTTGACTGAACATGCAGACAAGAGTTCGTGAAATCGATGTCAATTAGAAGCAAGAATTAACACCATTTTCTTAAGTGAGGGTTGTTTTTTTTTTCAAAGTTGTTATATTCGTATAGTCGAATTGCAAGTCGAGAATCAAGCGCGTACAACTGTGTTGCGAAAGTGAACGCCTTTATTATGTGACGTAATTCTGCTACTATAAGGGTTGACCAAAGTGTACTTCTACGGGAATAAAGAAGATTTTGAATTTCTGCAACTTGGACTTTTAATTCTACGAGCCCACAAAGTCACAATATATTTCCTTTAAGTACAATGGGAATAGGAATATACGCAGGCTTAAACGATAGTTTTATCTTTCAAGGACTGTTCACCACGTGATGGCTTTAATATTCCAATCCTTTTGCGCAGCCACGATGTGAAAGTGAGAAATGATTTTCTGATTTAGAAAAGTTTACTTACTTTCGCATTCATAACCGGAGTTTGGACTTTAAGTACCCCCGCGGGAGAACACAGTTAAATGCTACGCGACGTAATACAACCTACTATGTATTGCGTCAAAACGCTCAGGGCCGTACAAACACTGCAGGCCCTGCCGTTAGTGGCATAGTGACGGTGTTTGGAGACATTGATTTTTTTCTCTGACAGTGAAGAACGTAAATGTCAGAAGCACGTAAACGAACGATGGAGGAAAAGTTAGCAAGATGTGATATTTTCACACAGAAGGAAGAAAATCTCCAATGCAAGGTATGCTATGTAGAAATAAAGGGCACTAAACCCAAATGGCCGAGACAGCACTGCAACACTAAGAAACATCAAGCAAAGATTTTAGCACGAACTGAGGTTGAGGAACAATGAGGGTCAAGTGTAACTTCACCGTCTCAGTCTGATTTTTTCCGGACTTGTGTAAGATCGTGTAGCCGAGAAAATTCACAGAAGTTACAGTGATGTAGGCAGTTTCATTGCAAAAGTAAAACAGTTTTGAATGCTCCAAGCAGAAAACGTAAATATAAAGAAATGGCGCCTAACGTTAATATGAGGCTCTATCAAGAAATGGCGCCTTACCTCCTCAGCCGGTTACAACTCACTGGGGCACCTGGCTAAATGCCTTTATGTATTATGTGGATCATTACGACATAGATATTGACATTCTTGGTGTGTTAGATAACGAGCATAGTTCTGCAGTACGAGCCGCTCTGTCCCTCATTTCAAGTAAATTACACGAGGATTTGCTCTTCATCAGAAACAGTTTTTCAGACCTATCCAAAATCATTGTTCAGCTAGAAAAGAGAGGCAATAAAATGCCTCATGCCATAGGGCTCATAAAAGAACTACCTCAACAGCAGCTGCTGGACCTGTCATAGATAAAATAAAATATAAAAAAATAATACTCGTTTGTTAGCACATTTGATCACCTATAAAGCGGCCGACCTTGTTTACTACCGGAGTTAAACCACGCCCCATTTTTTAGCCCACCTCGGTAGCGTGGTGGTAGCATGTCTTCCTCACGTTCAAGAGGTCCCGAGTTCGAATCTCGGTCTGGTTGGGTTACCTGGATAAGGTTTTTCCGGGGTTTTCCCTTATCCTGAAAGATGAATATCGGGTAACTCTAAGTTCTACGGACCCCGGGTTCATTTGAGCATCATTTTATCCATTCCATTCATCGTCTGATATGACTTAACGTTAGAGGACGTAAATTATAAAAAATGCCCCTCTTTCTATACTCACAGCATACGCACGTACAAGCCGAGTCCTAAAAGTCCTAAGTCCATTCATAACAAAGACACGGAACATCACAAAACTGTATAATACCTTGGAGTAATGCTGGACACTTACTTGGCGAGCCCATATTGATCGACTCATCTCGTTGGCATCAGGACGACTTTCAAAACTTGGTCCGCTACTTCACAGACACACTCCTCTTGGGATTGAATGCTCTCTGCTTCTCTACAAATCTCTTGTCCGGCCACTTATCACATAAGCTTCCCTGGTATGGGGTACGGCTAGCAACACTCATCTCCGAAGGCTACAGGTCCTGCAAAATCGATTTATGCGCATCGCCACGTATGCCCCGTGGTACGTAAGAAATAAGCAACCGCATAAAGAACTTGGTCTCCTTCCTCTTCACCAATACATACGTCAGATCGCCTCTCGCTTCTTCTCAAACCTGCCAGTTGTTCCAGGAGCTGTGATGTACGACATCGGCGTACGAACCCGCCAGCCCACGCGCCTGAAGAGACGACTCCCACAGGATCTCCTCCTTAGTGACTCTGATTGAAAAAACTATGAATATTGTTTCACAATGACTGTTGTTCTTATCTCTTTGATTACTTGTTTGTTTTAATTAACTTATCTTTATCTTGTTTCACAGTGTTAAGAAGATAATAGGAGCCAACTTGGTTTTCCTTACATGTTATTATATAGTTCATAGAGATTCAATTAGCCAACAAGGATCGGTAAAGCATGTACTGCTGATCGATCATTGAATAAAATAAAATAAAAAAAAACTGTATCTCAATAGAGAGAGAAAGAGAGTGAGAGAGAGAAATAGCAATATGACAAAGACATTGCAACAACAGTCCCTGTATATTGCAAAGTTCACCAATGGTTAACCCGGATTGACAATATTATGCATTACACAAGCAGTTAAATTATAACCTCTTTAAGATCTGTAACACGTACCACCATAACTGCAATAATTCTATATACTTTGAATCCATTTTTAAATATAGGATACGAAGTGTTCATTTATTACGGCACTTATTGATAAATATGTGTTTTTTAATGTTGTAATAACTATTTTGAACGCAAAAACGCCTTTGAAACGCCTAATGCTAAAATTCAGCTTCCCGTTCAAGCATGAATATTTCGAAAAATAGGACATTATTCTAAGTGAGATTATATAACACACTATTATAAAGTGCTCACTTGCATATACAGCTCGTCCAATTTCTTGAAATAATCATCAACTGAAGTAAAATCTTTAGTAGAGGTTAAAGGAGGAAGATGTGGAGCTAGTGTAAATGCTTTCACGTAGTAGCATACTCCAAGTGCGCCCTGAAAGTAAAGAGAGTATTCTGTAATTTCTCTTTAGGAATGTCATCAGTCAATGTGAAATATTAACTCAATGTTAAATAGGGTATCCTTGTTTTAGTTAATTGATTTAGTTAATTGATTCGCCGGTTGAGGCTGGAATGGGTGAAGTCATGATCGGGAACAGCTGTGAGAGGTTCCCAAATAAGGAAATGAGAAGTAGTTAGGTAAGAAAGTAGTTAGGTAGAAATCAGAAGGACCATCACTGAGTCTCGAAAGAGGACGGGAATTTAGACAAGCTTCTATTTGCGCCGATAGTGTTGTTAATTCTTCAAAGCTAACAACTGTGTTGCCCATAGTTCAAGGCAGATTATGTTTAAAATTCTTTACCATTGCTATCCAAGCTCCTCCGAAATGTGGTGCAGAAGGAGGAATAAAATGCCAGTGGATTTCTTCTCCCGATGCGGCTTCTATAATATTTCTTTGTTGCTCGGGATCCTTCAGGAAGCTTGGAAACTCCTTTAGCTCTCTTGCAGCGCCAATAAAGCTGGTACCATTGTCGCTGTAGACGTTAGACGGACCACCTCGACGTGCTGCATAACGTCGAAGTGCTGCCATGAATGCTCTTGTTGACAAACTGGACACGAATTCAAGATAGACAGCTCTGATTACAAGGCAAGTGAAGACTGCTACGTAGGCCTTATTTGTTTGCTTATTCCTGGGAGCACGGATCTTGATCAAAAAGGTCCAGTATAGTCTACTCCTACGTTCAAAAATGCCCTTGCGTGTATTATTCTGCAGTGCGGGAGATTTCCCATTTTCTGTTCACCAGATATTGCCTTTATTTTGATGCAAGTTAAACATGAATTAATATCCCTTTCTTTGAAGTCTTGAAAACAGTGTTGCTATTATAAAGTAACTTTAAAGAGAGTCGATTAATGACACTAAGCAACACTTACTTTTAAATTTTTCCGGAACATCTTTCTGAGGCTTTCCCTCTATCATCAGCCGGCTCTCGACTGGTTCTCATGGTTGTAGTTGACGATATTTTGTCACAGGTCTCCTCTGGTGGCGGTTCAAGGAACTTGCTGAACAAATCTTTTGGGGGATGCACTCTCATTTCAAAAAATAGGAACAAAGTATTCAATATCGACATCCCCCAGAATGATTTGTTCAGCAAGTTCCTTGAACTGCCACCAGAGGAGACCTGTGGCAAAATATCGTCAACTACACCCATGAGAACCAGTCGAGGGCCGGCTGATGATAGAGGCAAAGCCTCAGAAACATGTTCCGGAAAAATTTAAAAGTAAGTGTTGTTTAGTGTCATTAATCGACTCTCTTTAAAGTTAATGAATTAATATGTTTCCTCACAGTTTGGCGAATCCTTGGGATCCAGTACCTTTGTCTAAGGGATGAATAAGCATTTGAGAACCTGCATGAAGTAATCTGAAGTGCTCATTTAAGATAACATGTTTCGTAAAGTGATGTCTGGGAGGTAATATGAGTTGATGTTTGGCGTCATAGGATGTGGGTGCATTTTGTAGCCGTCCACCAACTCGAAGAAGGCCTTTCCTGTCTAGCATAGGACTCAAGCTCCTTAATTCGCTAGTTGTGCATATTTCCTTTTTCGCCTTAAGGCATTCTATCTCCTTGTGATAGCAGCTAGATTGTACAATTCCCAGAGATTTGTTCAGAGCATTATTTAGTTACTGGGATCGCAGGAATGAAGCGTATCGCTCCTTTCGACCCTTCTTGCAGTTCGAAATAAGTCTGAGACAATAACTGACTGTTCTGAGTAGCCTGATTAGAGAGGAAAAATTATTCAGAAATGAATCGTCACGTTTGATAACATTAAGTACTGTTGTTACCCTTTTTTCTGGAATGCTAATAGAGTTGATAGTGTTCATATCAATGGGCCAATATGAAGGTTCCAGTTGCAGCCAATCAGGTCCATGCCACCAGAGCTTGGAACCCCAGAGTAGTGTTGGTTGCATACCTCGAGACACAAGGTCCGCAGGTTTATCATGTGAACGCACGTGTTGCCAAAGACCTGCTGGAACTATTCCCTGTACTTCTGAGACTCGATTTGCAACAAATGTTTTCCACTTTGTAGGGCATGCCTTAAGCCATGCCAGAACAATCTCTGAGTCGGTCCAGAGTAGTGTTCTGGTGACAGTTAAATGTTGAATACTAAGTGTTCTTTTTACTAGGCGTGCTAGTATCAGAGCAGTACACAGTTCAAGACGTGGAATAGTCACTTGTTTCTGTGGTGCTACTCTTGACTTTGCACATCGTAGGCGCGTAAGTACATTGCCTTTATGAGCTGTAGACCTCACATAGATGCAAGACCCATAAGCAGTTTCAGATGCATCGCAGAAACCATGTATCTCAACTGAAATAATGTTTCCCTCACCTACGACATATCGTGGCACTCTAAATTTTTTCATCAATGGGATCTGCTTGCATAACTGCAACCATGTTGTGTGCAGACCTTCTGATAATTGATCGCTCCATCCGGTTCCTTCTTGCCACAAAGTCTGCATGAAGATCTTGAAAAGAACAACTACTGGAGTAATCAACCCAAGGGGATCACATATGGATAATATTATGGACAGTACCATTCGCTTAGTGTACAGTCGGTTTTCATTTTCAGTATGATGTAGTTCTAGACAAGAGCTGATTTGAAATTTATCCGCAGAAGAATTCCAAGCTAGTCCTAAAATATGGAAAATGTCAGATTCAATGTTGGTTAGAGAGTGGTTTATTTCTTTCAATCCTTCTGAAATTGATTCTAAAAGTGAGGAATTGTTCGTACCCCATTTTCGCAATTCGCCACGTTGGAGAAGATTTTGTAGATCTGTCCGTAGCTGTAGAGATTTATCTAGGGTGTTCGCTGCTGATAGACAATCATCCACGTAAAAGTCATGTTTGAGGACTTCAGCGGCTCTAAGAAAATGGGCCTGTTCTTCTTGTGCAAGTTGATGAAGACATTTTGTTGCTAAATAAGACGCTGAAGACGTTCCATAAGTGACAGTCGTAAGAGCGTAAGTCTTGAGTTCATCTTCTGGATTTCTTCTCCATAAGATGCACTGTAACGGTTGGTGCTTAGGGTGTACCTTTATCTGACGGTACATCTTCTCGATATCAGCCATAAAGGCTATTCTCTGTGTTCGGAGTCGTATGATCAGTGAGCTGAGATCTTCTTGTATTGTGGGTCCAATCATTAATTTATTATTCAGAGAGACACCAGTATCACTTTTAGCTGAGGCTTCAAAAACTACCCTCAGTTTTGTTGTACTGCTTGATTCTTTACGAACAGCATGATGAGGGATGTAGTATTCTGCCCTTTGAAGTAAACATTGAGTTTTCAATTCCGCCATATGTCCATGACACTGGTAATCCCTCATGAAGTGAATGTAATCTTTACGGAGTTTCTCAGTTACCTGTAGTTTTCGTTCCAGGAAGTTAAAACGTTGAGTGGCAATGCCCAGTGAATTTCCTAGATTTAGCTCTGTCTTTAGAGGTACTTCAACAATAAAACGTCCAGTTTCATCCCTTTTAGTAGTTTTGCTGAACAATGTCTCACATTCTCGCTGCTCTGGGGATAATGGAATGTCAGCTAGTTCAAGGCTCCTAAATCGTTGGATCTGACCTTTTAAATTTTTGTCTTGATCTGATGAAAAAGGAATGGTCTTCTGATTGTACGCCATTGGCTTGTGTAATACCTTGTGGATATTCCCCGCTGAGGATCCGTCCAAGGTGTGTGTTCTGTAGAACAGGGTAGCCCGAATGAGCCCTTCTCTCAGGTATCATAAACTGCAGGAAAAAGCTGTGCTGCAATTATCAGATGTGCACGCTGAGGAAGGTAGAAATGGGGATCTGCTAGGATTATGTCATCTGGAACATTCCACTTCTCATATTTGATGGCTGCAGTGGGAAAATTCGGAAGCACTATACAATGCATGTTAAAATGGTAGTTGTTGACTGTAGAGTGAATATTGACATTTACTGAGGAATCAGCTTGAGATGATAGTTCTCCGAATGCCCGTAGAGAAATTGTTGAAGTTTTTCTCCTTTTCAGTCTCAGACGCTGTACAGCATGTTCCGAGATGAAGTGGCTTTGAGAACCACTGTCAAGTATGGCTCGAAATGTGTGTAGTTTTCCATAAGAATCTTTAATTTTGATCAGCACGGTACTCAGAAGCACCTGAGCTCTTGATTTATTCCTCAAAGGGTGATAAGTTGCTTGATAGGATTGATCGTCGTTCGATGGCTCTGAAGGCTTGCTGTGTGACTGGTTGGAGTGCGCTGGTACTGCTGGTTCAGGTTTACGATGAAGCAAAGTATGATGGTACTTACTGCATACTTTGCATGACATGGTAGACTTGCATTCATTCCACGAATGAGAAGGATTGAGACAGTTGCTGCAATACTTGTTAGCCTTCACACACCTTGCTCTTTGTTGGGAGATAGCTTATGGAAGTCTTGACATTTGTACAGCTTATGTTCTTGTAAACAGAGACAACAGAGCTCTGTAACTGCGACGTACGAATGCTGAGTCAATGGTCGTTGTTTAGTTTTGCAAACCTAACCTTGACCTTGATTCTGTTTAGAAACCTGAGTTGAACCGCAAAGTTGTAGTGTTTGGCAGTATTTTTCAAAGAATCGATTTACTTCTTTGAATTCCACAGAGTCTAAATGTGAATGAGCGGTCTCAAATTTTAGTCTAAAACCTTTATCAAGTCTGGATAGCAAGAGTTCACACAAAAGAAGGTTCAGAGTGCTAAGCTGAATATTAAGAGCTTCAAGTGCGTCTACACTACCTTGAAATATATTACTCAACTGCCGAATTTCTTCCTCCGCTGAACCTAACTGGACAGGAGGTTCTAGTATCTGTTTAATACATTTTGCTGCTATTAGTTTTGGAGAATGATATCTGCTAACCAGGACATTGTACGCCACTGTAAAATTACTATCTGATATGCTTATATTGCTAACAGCGTCCCTTGCTTCTCCTTTAAGAGACCGGAGAAGATAATGAAATCTTTCAATGTTTGAAAGCCCGTTGTTATTCATGATTAGATTTTCGAAGGTATCCTTAAAATGCAACCACGTGTCAAGATTCCGTCAAAGTTAGGAAGGTTGATTTTAGGGAGTTTTATATTTCTAGCTAAATTATGTGATGACTGAGATGCTCCTTCATTAACCAACTGTAGACCGTTTGTATCGGTGGCACTTCGTAGCTTCGATTCCAGTAGGTCAAAAGCATGTTCGAAGTCTTGCCGGTAGTCGGTGTGAGCTTCGTGGTCATCATAATTTACTTCTAGCTCGTTCTGAATTCGTTTGAATTCTTCACTTATTGCGAGTAATCTATTTAGCTTGACTTGCAAGAGGTAGTTGTCAGCACTGTTCGCTTCGGAATCTACAAATGTTTGTAGACGCGTCACGCCGGCTTTGAGAATAGCTCGCCTTTTAATTTACTTCTGCTTTTCCGTGTCGTTCATTGTACTTTTAAAATGGCAATGATAATGGTTATTAACAAGATTTTGCGTAGCTAATCCCTTAGGATTTACAACGAGTTGCTATGGCTCGTACGATGTCAATTCCTAGCGTTGTGCAATTGTTACCATAAAATAACTTCAGCAATTTGTAGCCTTTATATTGTGATTTATGAACCGTTGTAATCTGCCATATAATTTATTCCTTCACGAATGTATAGCAATGGACATGTAATTCGTGTAATTTTAAAAGCATATTACGTTATTTCACCTTATATCTGATGCCAGTTACTTATTTTGATGCATGGTGAAACACGCCGTGTCATGGCTTGTAAAACGACAAACTTAAAGCCTTATATAGCACTTCATAACAAACAACATAGCTTGTTACGCACATCTATTACCTAAATTTGGTGCTCGTTCTTGATGTGCGCAAGGAGATTGCATCCGTCTCGGAGGACCAAAAATGTAGGAACTATTATTCACAAGAAATGAATTAAACATCGTTTCCACCTTGCAACAGTTCTTTAGTTTTACATGTAGCCAAAACACAAAAGTAAAACAGTGAAATTTATCTTCCAAAACAACATTTCTCTAACACAGAGAATGCTCCATATTCCAAATTTACCGGATGATCTCAGGAAAATAATTTCGGACATTCTGCGTGAATATCATAGAGATGATTCTCCAACAAAAAAGAGTAAGAAACTACAAGCTAAAAATGAGAAAAACCTTCGTTATTGTCCCTATACCATGGCATACAAGTGCGTGAAGTATGATAAACCCAATTGCTTCCATGAAAATATGTAAAATTTGTGTAGAAAGTATATAATGGTTTACCTTATTTCCATAGAGGTCAAGATATCTCTCAAAACACATGTCAGCTATAGAGGCTATTTTATTTAAATCAGTAATACACAATGTTTTGACTTTTACGTATGTATAAGAAACTTCATAAATTATTTTATGTGAAAGACAAAAATTTAATGTCGTATTTTGTATATGTTTTATATCAAAATATGTTTAAACCAAATAAAAATGTCAGTACTAATATGTCCATAAAGTTATTTATCTTCTATGCTCATTAAGGTTCACTTAAAATGCAAAATTGTCTCACAGACGGATGTTGCCGTAACAGTAAAATTTTCACGTTACCACCTAAGGGTTAAAAGACAAATACGTGTAAACTGTAGTTTGAGGTGCGGAATTTTCTTCAATAACATTCGGTCGCGTGATAGAAAATTTGGAACTTATATGCCCTATTCTATTTACTCGAGTTTTATTTTGGGGTGATGCTGTTCAAGATCAAATATCTGTTCTTAAAAAGTACCTCCTTTAGCTGTAGAGCCTCAAAACATACATTCTGTTTAATATTAATATGGAATTATTTGTGTTGTGATATATAACCTCTATCCTTAATACATAAATGTGGTTATGAAACATATTTTGTACTTCGTTTTCCTTAACAAACGTACAGCTAGATGTCTAGTTAGGTGTAATTATACTGTATCAAACTGTTCAGCACTTACCATCTGTATTACTCCCCAGAGGCCAACTAAGGTCCATGTAATCGAACCAAAGAGCCCACAAACCTTCATTATATATTTATAATTTGCTACATCCAGCAAGATGAAATTAAACTAAAGTTAACGTCTATAACCTTAGCAGTAGTGGGATGTTTAATATTATATGTAAACAAAAGACGTAAACAAAACCAGCGTTTGCATTTGTTTCATATCTCTTGACTAAAATATCAAATAAAGCGTGTTATTTAAATTATCTTTAATTTCAGAGAGACAGAAATAGGTAGTTGTGCTGCAACTACATGATATTTACTACTCACTGAATGTAAAAAATGTTCTTACAAGCATTTATTGTTCTAGCCGCTTTATGCTAATTGAGATAAATTTTTAGGTCTTACTTTATTACATGCAGTTACTCCAAAAACTATTCATCTAATGCATAACTTTAGGTTTAAGGGTGAATGGATAGCGGAAAATCATCAGGATAAAGTACATTAGGACACTGTCTTATTTATTGATTAGTAAAAGAGAATACAATAAAAAGCCCATCTAGGATCTATTCACATAAACATAGTGAAACATTAAAAGTAATATGCAATATAGTGTGACTTTGTGGGTTCGCAGAATTAAAAGGCCGAGTTGCAGAAATTAAAAATCTCCTTTATTTTCGTAGAAATACTCTTATAGATTACAGCAGCATTACGTTACATACACCGTCAGTCTACCATGGTCGATCACAATAACAAACCGTGACAGCAGATTACATACTTAGCTCTGGTTACAACAACACAGCTGGCTGTCTCTCATTTCACAACTCTGTTTCACAACACTTTGCGAGCCGTCACGTCCTTAAATACATTTTTCATAATTTCGAGATATTTCTGGACCAAACAGGAATCGAATGTTCTATCACCTTCCAGAAGCGTAACCCTGTCGTTGCCGGCAGGTCTTTTATCTCAAGCTATCATTATTTCTTCGGCATACTCTTTATCTCCAGGCTTTTTGTGTACAAAAGCCGCGCTATCGCGAACGGGTTCGCAACACTGCTCCCTCCTCAAGTCTGGTCGTCCCGAACAGCTCCATCATAGCGGGCCAAACGATCCAGGTGAACCTCCAACATCATCCCTCGGGGCACCTTCTGGATGCGATACACCACGTCGTCAGTCCTCTTCACCGCCCTATACTGTCCTTGCCACGGCTGTTGAAGTTTTTCGATTGTTCTGTTTGCTCCCAGGTATCATCCTGAAGTACCGGCATGTACTTCCTACAATAATTCCGGGACCTTACTTCGGGGAAGTACCAACTTTTCTCTTTGCGTATTCCCATCATATGATTCCAATACCCGGAACAGCCCCCGTAGGGGAAGGGATCCGTCCCTTTTAGCTGCCAAGGTGCGGGCGCTACGGACTCCTAGCACTCGTGGTACCTCTGACGTTACTAGAGGAACCTCGGGCCGAACAGCCGAGCCCCTCCTTCGGGAGTTGTTCGGATTGGGATGGTCTCGAGGGGGCAGTGTGTTCCCGATACCCGTGGGAGATTGGGTACGTCTTCGGACGGGGTTGAGGGAAGCCATTAAGTTTCCGGGTACTAGCCTGCTTAGCTAGTAGAAGGTGTGCCAGATCACCAGGCGGCCCCACCGAGGTCATATCGGTAGTCTTCACCTTGAGTGTTGACGCGCGTAAGTGGCGTATCCACTTCCATCCCGTCTTGTGTCCCTAGGACCAGATGGGGGGGGGGGGCTTGTTAAGAAACTAGGTCTTGCCCTAAGGAAAGCCCCACGGAGGATGCCGGGTGCCCTTTAAGAGACAGCTCGGATAACTCCCTGGTAGCAAGAGGCCCGGGTCTTGTTCCTACGGGTTCAAGGCTAATGGGAGTAGAACCTCTGGAGTCAACTGGACCCGGAACAGCACGCCCTCTCTGATCTTCAGCGAGCCCCAGTACGACTTATAGGTGGCGCTCCTCGGTGCGATGTCCTCCCAGGTTGGTCTTGTCCCTGCCTCCGCTTTCCTCAAGAGTGGTCCCAAGTCTGCTTCCGCCAGCTGCTACCTCCTCAGGCCTGCGCTATCCCAGCCATCCGCTGGCACTGCCGTAACTACTCGAACTGCTGCGACACGCTCCTTCTGTTTTGCATTGGCCGCACTTCTCTGGGCAGGGTCTTCGGGACATGGCATCTGCGTTACCGTGGTTCTTCCCTCTACGATGCTCAGAGGCGAAGTCGTATTCCTGCAGCCTCGGAACCCAACGTGCTGTCTGGCCTTCCAAGTTTCTAAAGCTCAGTAGCCAAGTTAGGGCGGAATGGTCAGGCATTTGTGTACACAAGCCGCACTATCGCGATCGGGTTCGGGACAATAGGATGCAAAATAAGTATTCGTCTGCATATTGTAAATGGCGTAGAATGTTACGCTTAGGTTTTTGAGTGAAGGATAAATCCATTTATGGATCTCCACTGTATTGGAGGGCACAGTGTGATATGTGGGATTCACCTCAAGGGTACTACTCCACTAAAAAAAACTCCACCGGATTGGGAAGGAGAAATGTGCTGCGGTACCACCTAAGGCACCCACGCATTACAGGAGGTGATCTTTGCTGTCTAGCGGTGCCATTCAACTGAGTGGATTTCTGATGTAGGGATACAGGCTTGACATGAAGCCCAGCCTGATCCACTGCCTATTTTGGATGGTATTTGAAAGTATTCCAGCTGTTATTTGTTGGGAAATTTAGGGTAATTTGTCACGCCGTAGCGCTGTGTCTTACGTTTAGGTGTTTTATTGTCACTGCAGGTAATAATTGCAGGCATATCGGTGATAGTCTACTATACATTACTGCTACCTTGCTAAACCTAAATGTAAATATTTGCCTTTAATGGTCAGTTGTAATTATCTACCGTCAGCATCGTTCAAGTGTGTGAAAACTTTCTCATAGTCCATGTATCTGCTTGGTTGATATTTTAGAGTGCGCACTCGGCGGGTGGCCTACCTATTCAATTGTAGGTGCGAGCCTGTGCCACTCACGGGGGACCCTCTTTCCCCGGGGCTGCCTTGGCCAATGATTGGTGCAAGGAATTGAGGGCTGTGGAAGGTGTGTATGTGTGTTTGTGTGTGTGTGTGTTTCTGTGTGTATGTTTTCCCGTAGGGGAGGGGATCCGTCCCCTTCAGCTGCCGAGGTGCGGGCGCTGCGGATCCTTAGCACTCGTGGTACCTCTGACGTTACTAGAGGAACCTCGGGACGAACATGCAGAGCCCCTCCCTTTGGGGAGTTCTTCGGATTGGGTTGGACTCGAGGGGGTAGTGTGTTCCCGACACCCACTGGTAAATGGGTACTTCCGGCCAGGCTAGGGCCGCCCGGAGGGGTTAGAGGGTTGCCTAAAAAGTTCCGGGTACTATTTTGCAGAGCTAGTAGAAGGTGTGCTAGATCTCCATTCGGCCCCACCGAGGTTATCGGTAGTCTTCCCTGCGGGGTTGACGCGCCTAAGTGGCGTATCCACTTCCATCCCGACTTGACGTTGTGCTCAGTGGGGGGGGGGCTTTATAGACTCCAGATATTGCCCTATGGAAAGAGCCCCGGAGTTATCCATCGCTCCCGGGTAGAAGGAGGCCCGCATCCTTGGTCCTACGGGTCCAGGGCTAATGGGAATAGAGACTCTGTATTTACATGTACGTGTATGGGTGTGTTTTTAACTCCGATCAGCGATGTAAAGCATCTGAAAGTTAACTAGGTTTTCCAGATATTGTTGTAGGTCTACCTGCGGCTCCCCGGGATTAATTGTTTTTTCAAAAAGAGACAGTGGCCTTGCGTGTTTATCGTGTGTTGTGTCATATTCCACTAGTATCCTTGCAACGGTTTCGGCCACTACATAGGGAAGGCGCAGTGCCCTTACTACCCTCGCCAGACACACAGCCCGTATGGAGGCATTACCGCTGCTGCAGCAGCAAAACAGGCAGTTGCAACACCACCAGAAGCGGTAGTCTCAACTACAGCCACCACCACCGCCACCGGGTCATAGGAACTCCGAGCTGTCTTTGAGAGCCTCTGCTCCGAAGTCCACAGCCTCACTACCCGACTCCCAGCCCTGGAGGACATTCTCACCACCACTGCCACCACGAGCTCTCTGCCTTCGCGGGAAGAACTCCAGAACATCTACTCCAGCGGCTTGCAAGATCTCTACACCAAGTTACCACCGCCAACCAACGCCTGACTAGCCTCGAGAATGCTCTCTCCTCCGCCAGTACTCTTCACTGCAGCCATCCATCAGCTAGAACGCCACATAGAGCACTCCGAGCACTTCATAACGGACACCACGAAAAAGCTTACCATGCTGGAGGAGACACTCAAGACCACCACAGACACCGTCTCGAGCCGTACAACAGACTTTATCTCCACCGTTGACCTAAGACTCACATCACTACAAGACCTCATCATCCTACAACACCACGACTCACTGCAGAAACTTAAGACACTCGCCCAAAAACAGACACCCACATCGCAGTGGCAACACTTTCGCATGACCCTGAGGACCTACGCGGCTAGTTCGCTTAGCTCCTCGCAAGCATCGACAACCTACAGGCATGCATACTCCAAACATCTGACGACATAGACCGGACAACGCGCCACCGGCGGCGCTAAGCAACCCATCCCCAAACTCAAGCATCCAAGATGCACAGTGACAAAAATAAAGACCCTTGATCCTCTACCACATCCTTTGAAACCCCTGCGATCCATCCTGGGCCTCCGGTCATGGCTGGACCCCGGAGACTTCCTTACCTGAGTTGCACGTGCCCCTCAGGCACCTGCACCCTTACTACCGATACTACCGGGGGTGCTTCTGCGGGACCCCAACACCTTTATCCTTCCGACTCCTTTCCCACATCACTCGCCCTTAGAAACAAAAAACGGTGCATTTTTTGCTTCTCGTGGAGCACCGGTAAGCCGGTGCGAGTGGTGGTAGTCTGGTAATAATACGAACAATTCTATTTTGCATTGTTTACAATCTCTTAATGTGCGTTTTGGCTGCATGTCGCCATAGAATGTTACGGTTAGTGTTTAGTAGGCCCTCTCTTCCTCTTTATAATCTCTTGCATTCTCCTTGGTATGGATTTCACCAAAGATTGTGTTGTTTCCACTGTAATTTTACACCATTCCTCTAGTAGAGCGTTCTTTAGATCCTTTATATTAGATATCTTATTATTCATAATAGTTTTGTTCAGTATACTCCACAAATTCTCTATTGGTTTCATGTCTGGGGATCGCAGCGGCGTCGGCATTCATCGTGGAGTATTATACAACAACCATAGCCTTGCATTTAGAGCTGTGAGTAAATTTAATCCTCAGAAAGGCCCATATAAATCGCACTTCTGAACAGATCTGTTTTTAGGATGGTTATATAAATTTTATGGCTCATAATTCCATTAATAAAACACAAATCCTCCACAACATTTGCACTCCTGCAGCCCCGGTGAAGTACTGAAACGCCTCCATGTTTAACTGAAGCTGTTATATATTTCTCCTCATGCTCATAATTCTTTTTTCTCCACACTATTACTCGCTCTTTTGCTTTCAAGAGCGCAAATTGACTCTCGGCAGTAAATACAACCTTCTTCCAGAAATCAAGCCCATCGTATTTATGTACTTTTGCAAAAGCAACTCGCTTCTTTATGTTAACTCAGGTAAACGTTTTTAGGTCTTACTTTATTACATATTTCCTTGTAGTTACAACGATGAAGGATAAGCGATCCTCAAATGTTTTATGTGTTGGTCGCTGTAAGATGATTTTAATATTGCATCCTCTTTGTATGGGTACAACATAACATTCAAATGCCAGTTTGATATTTGAGATAAGTATGGGTATTTGAAAATTAAAACAAATAACAAATATTTACACAAAATGTGTTTGAGATAAATGATGTGCTTTAACGAGATTGTGAGGTAAGATTTTACCGTTTATCAATTAAGACAAAGCCATATTCAATGAAGAAGCTGTTAGAGATTACTCCCAGAAGATTAAACATATCCAGATGACATTTAAATAGTAAGAGCTACAGGCGCTTTCGAGAAAATCAATCGATCGCACGTCTGCGGTGTGCGATTAACATATCTATGTACCTCATTTCCAAAGGTAGCGAATTTGAATGTCAGTTAAGGCATATTTTTATTGTTATTGCTGATATTGTTATTTTTCTTATTGTTGTTAATCATCATCAGTAATAGTACAGTACGCGAAGATAAAAAGAGCGTTGGACTTTAGGGGGTGGTGACGGCAGAGGGGAAGAAGCTAGACATTATGCTCTTTTGTTTCTGCAGTGTGGTCAATCTTGTAAAACACAGTTCAGCAAAATAGCGTGTAAGATAAGCGAAGCTATGCGCCGCAAGTATGAGATATGTGGACAAACATTACATTGAACTCGATCCTATAAGCTGTATATTTATATACTTACTATTTATGAAACACATAAAAACAATAAACAAATATGACAGCCATAAATACTAATTCATTCGCTTTGTGATTCTTCGATTTCTGAGTCCACTGTATTAGTTTCATCGCTAGTTATCCTCTGATCTGTTGATAATTTCATCAATCGCATTTTCAATTACACCATTACTTCTCCAATATGTCATTTACAGTTCTTGCAGTATCCTTCCCAATCTGTCGCAGTTACAGAAGAGAATGCTTCTATAGCAAATTTCTGCAGATTTGGAGCTGACATAGCACCAGTAACGTTGTGTTCTCTGAAAACGTTCTTTATTTTTGCCCACGCCAGTTCAATTGCATTCAGATCACAGTTATACGGAGGTAAATGAATAATAGTGTGTCCACTTTCGAGAACCATAACATCCACAACATAGGTAAGTCTTGCTCCTAGGTTTGTTGGCCTCTACTAAATACCGGTGTAGCTTTGGTAATGGAGGGAAGTAGAAAGCTATGTAGAGATATGCAAAGGGCTCAGAGCAATAGAAAGATAAAGATAAAAGAGCAAGATATAAGGAAAAGAAGGAAGCCAAAAAGGAAAGGATTGAAGGGAAAAGAAGAAAGAAAGAAAACCCCACTATTAGTTATTACCATACACAGATCACAGCCTTACCTGCTTTTTCCTGGTGTTTTTGCAGATTCATTGGGAGATGTACAATAAGCCTGTCAGTGCTGACGGTTTTTCCTGTGTAAGCAGCAGCTCGTTTTATTGATTTGCTGAGTGAGAACTTACTGTTTGTTATCCTTTCCTATATAGCAACTTTTTGCAACTTTCGCTATTATTTTGCGGCCAACACTATGCACGACTGTACGTGCATGTTTCCAAGTCGGAGTTCGTTGCTTGGAAGGTACATATGATGATGAGTTTGGTGTGCCCTCCGCCATAATTTCAAACTGGTTAAGCTGTAGTAATTAACCTCAAACTTGCACAAAACAAATGCAAACAGAAAACAAAGATCGCGCGTAAAAGCTTAGCATATTAGTCACTAGATGTCAGAGTGTATTAGTTTAGTGTACTAGTATAGCACATTTCATGTTTCTAAGTTATCATCTGTGTTTACGGAGTTAGCCGAAGCCAACGGAGTGAGGACTTGGGAGACGAACGCTCAAGATAAATTGCGCATACTGTATTATTAATGTTATTGATGTTATTAATGTTATTGTTAAAATTTTAAGAAAAGTATCTCTGGTGTGTACACAAGTATGTGTCTCTATGTAGCCGTTTGTGTGTGTCTGTGTGTGCGAGCGTTTGCAGTGTAACTCAAAGAGTAAAAATCTATTGTCTCAATTTATACGAAGTTGATATAGGAATACGCTTTTGTAACGAGAAGAGAACACCATGGGATTTTTTTACAGTTCATAACTTATAACTGGCTGATTTATGGAATGTAGTAATTGTAGGCAAGTGCGTGCTAGCCACAAGCACTTACAAAAGGCTACATTGTGTATTGCACCATACAAAACGGAACAAAGGGTAGTTAATCAGCTCTGCACTGACCCAGAAAGAAACTGCTGGCAGAGGGAAGCAACAAAAGGGAGTATTCCCTATCAAGCCAGAAAACACAGAGATTCCAGAGAGGGATAGCCTATCCGTGAATGAAGGCACTAATGAATAGGAAACACCTATTTGGTATGTTCTCTTCAGTTACCGTTGGTGAGCAAACAAGTATTGCGTTCCGCGAAAGTTGAATGGCGTTATTTCACTGCAAATATGTGTTACATCCTACTGCGCTTTTTCAGTTTTTTCGGTCCATGACTTTCTCTATAATATTTCAAGTAAGAGATATTTTAAAAGATGCTTTCACATATACTAGTGTAGCCGTATGTAGTTGGCTGGAGCGTTGTGTTTTGGTTCCCTGCGCGGGATCGATCTAAACCATTGAGGATGCGAATTGTAAGAGCTACGACAGATAGCAAACCCTGATCTAGAAAGACAACATCTGCGGCTGGAAGAGCGTGATGCTGACCACATCACCTCGTATCGGTTGGATGAACACCCACCTCTGCCTTGCGTATGTATGAGGCCGGCAGTCCTGTTCGTCGGCTCTGGTTCGCTCTGATGCGGCTGTTACACCAACGGTTACTTTTACTATTTTATTATACATTTATAATGATGGGGGACCTTCGCGAAAAAAATGCTGGAGGCTTAGTGGAAGTGGAAAGCTATTTTGGAGAAAAAAAATCACTACCATCAGACTCTTTCGCGCGATGCTGCCGTCTGGTTTGAGACGTATTTGACATGGGTTTGCTTTTCAAAATGACAACTAAGTTCTGTAGTCTGTGAGCTAATTTAAGATCATTTCATTCATCGTTTGATATGACAATGTTGGAATACGTAATTTATAGAAAAAAAGACTGACGGATGGCTTCGAAACTCCGTTCCCTTATATGATATAGGGAAAGGAAACAAACGGAATGACTACCCATTTCTAAAAAGTATTAATAAAAGGAAAGTCTAGAATAGGGGTGCTCAATTGTACAGCTTACTGTAGCAATATAATGTGGTGGCGCACAGCTCCACGTTGGCGGGACAGTTTTAAGCAAATAATGTTTAGCTCAGGGTAAAGCAATGAGGTTTCTCTCAAGGTATGCGTGAGTATCTATGAGAAGTATAGTTTTAGTGCCACTGAAATGCCCGTTTCAAACTGGTTTGATGACTGCTTCTTTTTATCATTACATTAAAGTCGAAGTTGCGATCAAGGGTTAACAATATCACTGTTTAGAGTTACTATATGTAAAATCCCACGTCTATATGAACCGACAAATAACTTCTCTCATCGCTTCTGGTCTGCCCTCGAACAAGACAGAAGAAGAGGACTGCCTTAGTCGGCTTCACACCACTGATTGTCCACAGCTTTGCGTGGATGAATGTGACTTTCACCTTCTCAAAGCCCATTATTCAACCAAAGATTTCCTTTGTGACTATTTTGTCATACCATTATTAAGGTTCCGAAGAATACCATATTCAAACAAAGTCAAGTGCTACCCTTTAGAGTTCTGCTAAGGACACTTTCTTACGTTTCTTTTGTTAAAACAACTATTGACCCCAACTGCTATTCGACTCAAATGCCCCTGCACGTGTTGTAGCAAAGAACCAACATTTCTTTAAAATCCATCATGATTCTTTACTTATTGCAATCCTTTAATTTCGGTATCAACACGCTTCCTTCCCCTACATATGTTGTTATCCCCGCAGCGAGAGACAGAGATAGCAGTCAATGGCGTTGCTATTAACCTTTAGCGTATCTGTGTTCTAGGTGAAATCAGATCACAAAAACTGGAAGAAATGAAAGCATCTGTTAAATATGACGCTAATGTTGAACATGTCGTACAGCTTTCTTATAAACTTGAGGAACTTATTAGAAAAAGGCATGAAACCATTGTGTGAAGGCGAATTTATCAAGCTAGGCTTGATAATTTTGGCGAAGGAATCTTCTTCTTCTTCTTCTTCTTCTTCTTGTTCTTCTTCTTCTTCTTCTTCTTCTTCTTCTTCTTCTTCTTCCTTTTTCTTCTTCTTCACTTCACGGCATGGGCAGAGTGTCCGTTCCGTCTCACAATAATTGCTCCTTCCATCTCTTTTTAGGTCTACCAACATCTCTCTTTCCTTGTTGCTGATATTGGAATGCAATCTTAGGCAGTCTTGTTTCGGACATTCTTTGTATATGCTGCATCCATTCCTTTTGATATTTTTCAATTTTGCTACTTATCGAGTCTACGTTGAGTTCCTTTCTTATGTCTTTATTCCTTATTCTATCCAACCTTGTGCATCCCTTTGTTTTCCTTAAAAAGTTCATCTGTGCACTTTCAATTTGGATTTTCATTTTCTTCGTGAGTACCCATGCCTCACTTCCATAAAGTAGTGCAGGGACTGCCATTGTTTTGTGCAACTTTAATCTTGCATCTCTTTCTGTTTTATTTCTCAATGTTCTATGCACTGTTCCGCAAATCATTTGGAATGTTGCAAGCTTTTTGCTCACATCTCTGTCTGTTTTCATCATATAATTAAGATTAAATCCTAAATAGCTCAATTCGTTTAGTTGTTCTAGTAATTTGTTGTCTAAAATTATTTTTGATCTTATATGTTGTTTTCCCCAAAAGGCCATTATGCTGCGAAGGAATTTTGTCCCAATTTAGTCGATTTATTTGCATCACTCTGCAGTCTCTTGAGGCACAGTAACCAGACGTATAGAACAATGGTGTTCTGATTTGTAAAGGCAATTAAAGGACAAAATAGGGTCATTAATACGTTTTTCTCTATCCTTGGACGAAACTGCCGGGGCGCAATTGATTATATTTCTGAGGGGAGGTGATATTGAACTAAATATGTTATTTATGGCACAATTGCGACTGTGGAAAGGACAGCCGGTAGTTTCAGATTTATATCATCTCTCTTTCTTACGTTCCGTGTTTACAATAAACGTCATACTTCTGGAAAAGTATGCAGAAATTCTACAGCAGCTACACGACACATTCCCTTCGCAATTTGAAGATATAAAAAATTTGAGACAAGTATACAATTATGTTGCACTCCTTTGAAGTTTCCATGTAGTGAGGCCCCACACGAGCTTCGAATGTCAGCCTTGGTAGGGTAGATGTTAGCATGTCGGCCTCACGTTCAAGAGGTCCCGAGTTCGAATCTCGGTCAGGGTGAGTTACCTGGATAAGGTTTTTCCGGAGCTTTCCCTCATCCTTCACGACGAATGTCGGGTAGTTCTAAGCTCCATGGACGCTGGACTCATTTGAGCATCATTTCACCCAAGTCATTCACCGTCGGATATTACTTAACGTTGGAGGACGTGAATTACAAGAGAGAGAGAGAGAGAGAGAGAGAGAGA
>CM060952.1:28546620-28703867 GCA_030765055.1 Mantis religiosa | reverse complement strand
AGGTAAACGCGTGATTCTATCGTAGTGTTTGGAAAGAGGTGATTTCAAACTACCCTTTCCGTCTTGGAGCACCCCAGGTCTAGAAAGCGGCTAATTCCACAAGTGAGATGAATGCTAGGCATAACTGGCTCCGTAGCTCAGTCGATCGAGCACCTGCCTGCCGTGCTAGGGGTCTCGGGTTCGATTCCCGGCAGTGGGGGTGGGGCTTTTTCTCCTACCAAGATAATTTCCCATCTTTCCCAGAGGCGGGAAGTATGAATGAGGGTGTTTAATGTGCGTATGATCTAATGATAAAAACCAAAGATAACGAGTTAACACCTTCAGTATGTTCCAAAGGAGAACGACCACCGAAATTACCATAGCAGTTAAAGGCGGGGTATAAATAGAATAAAAGAAAATGCTAGACATAAAGTTTCCATTAATGTAATAAATAATTTTCCGTAGTAAGAGTTTCTTCACGTCCTAAGTGAAGTGGAAGATAATTTCTAGGGACGTTCCCAGAGGTTCATTCCATTTGGAATGAAAATATTTAAAACATACTTTCACTTAATAAATAATGAAAACAGTAAAGTTTTGTGTTTGGAACCAATCTTCTTACCTATCTACAGAGTGCAGCAAAAGGGTATGTCAAAATATGGGAAAACATTTCTTACGTATAGAGGATAAAAATGATGTAGAGACATAGGTAAGGAAATTAAGCTCCGTTTCTAAAACTATGCTTACCCGGTAAGATGTACAAGTTGTTTCAAAACCACACCGAATAGTTATAGCCGTTGCGCAGTTTATAACTTAACTAGTCCGAATTTCGATGTTGCAGCTTCGAAGTTCTGTTAGGTATAATTTTATGCAGCATTAAATATTACATAATTTTGTGATTAGGCAGCACACGAACCTCAAAAGTTGTTATTGGAACGCACGTGCCACGAAAACAAAAATATTACTCCTTGCTCTTTATCAGTGATCCTAGCCTAGCTTTCAGTAAATGGGGCAAAAGACAGTCATTTGTGAAAAAGTCGACTAGCAACTCGGACAGTTGAAGGTTGCTCATCAGTGTAAAAATACACATTCCGTCCTAACAGGGAGGATTTTGCGTGTACTTTGATAGCAAATCCAAGCAATATGGAACGCCATAGGAGCGCCGAAATGACGGATATGTTTTTTATGGAAGAGGTGAAAGGAGTTCAACGAACACACGATTAATTTAGTCTCATTAAAAATATGAATTGTGAAATCATAATTCAGAGCATTTTGTTATGATCTTAATTGTACCATACTTTCAACTACTTACTGTAAAAATCAACAGCTTCCTTTTCAGTCACAAACGCTTTATTTAGTATTATGAAACACGTGAAATGAAAGTGCTCGTGCACTTACTGAGGTGCCTGGGGGATGTAGAGGGTCGAGAGGGTGCACGGGTGATGGAGGAAGTCCAGAGTTTGCGTGGGAGTTGCACGGGGTGGATAGGGATGCGTCAGCGTGCGTCGTACTGTGTGGGAGTGCGTCGACGGATGCAGGAAGCCAAGAGGGTGCGTCGTGGTGCGCGGGTATGGTGGGGGTTCGCGGGGGTAGGTGGCAGATGCAGAGAGGCAAGTGCGTCGGTTTGCGCGGGGCGGATAGGGGGTGCCCGTGGTATGGAGGAAGTCCAGATGGTGCGTCGAGGGTTTTCGGGGTGCGTCGAGGGATGCAGCCAGTCCAGAGGTTGCACGGAGGTGGCGGGGGTGGATGGGGCCACTTCGGGGGATGAAAAAGCCAAGAGGATGCATGGGGGTGCCTGGGGTGCTCGGGGGTGCGATGGGGCTGGGTGGGGGATGCAGCTATTCCAGAGGGTGCACCGGGTACCTGCAGTGCACGGGTTGGGCCGGGGGTGGGTAGCAGATGCAGAGTCAAAACCATGCAAAACAGCATCTCCCACACCAAAACCGAAAATCGTCCCAATCCGCCACTGATTTCGTAAGTGCCATTTAGTTTTTGATAATTTATCTACAAATCTTTGATGTTGTTCCTGTTCTGTATATCATTTAATGCTTCCATTCTCAGCCTCACTAACATTAACTTCCCCCTAAAAGGTATAAGTTGCGTATGTCCACGAGCTTATTTGACATCATGGACTGCTATAACGGAATTTTGGAACACGTTAAATACTCATAAGCACTAATTAAGCAATAGCTTCTTTATGGCGTTTCATAAGCCAAGGAAATCCTTCATAGTAGCAAGCTACTGCGGAGTATGCGGGTATGCTTACAAACAGTTACAGCACGTGGCACGGCGTGTGACCTTCACCTGCGAACTCCGACAGCGTGAGGCACGCGTCGTTGTTCCTGTCACTGCCTAACCTACACTCATTCTTTATGTGGCTTTATTGGTGGTAAAAGCTATCTATGTATGTCACATAGCAGCGGAGCAACTACTTCTATATGTTCGTTCAGTGTTGTTTTGAAACATCTTGTATAATACGTGATTGCCATGTGGCCATAACCCTACAACAGAAAAGTGGTTTAATTGTATCATTTGGTTAAATTGGATGGAGGTAATGCATTTCGCCATTGTCATTGTGCTACAGTAAACCTGTTAGGCACGTGTACTCATTTCATGCTCGATGGAGCTGCGCCTCATTTCAAGTATTCTCTCTATCAACTTCTGAATAGCAGGTTTCCTGGTAGATGGACAGGAAGAAGTGGATCAATTCCTAGGCCTCCACGCTCACCCGACTTAAGCCACTAGATTTTCATTTGGGGTAAATTTGAAATGTCTTGGTTATACAACTTCAGTTCCAGATGTAGAGCCACTTCGTAGAGATATAGAGACCGGCGCAACTCAGCACATTCGGGAGTTCATGCAACAGAGGGTTGACGGATGGATTGAAGCTAATGGAAGTCATTTTTAACATGTATGTACAATACCTACCAAAAATTTAAGGACACCCATTGAAATTTTCGAAACCTTTATTCTAAGGACATGTCGTAATACATTATTACAGATTTATTACCCATTGCTCCAACTTTACAATGCACTTGTTTTTAATACTTTATTACTCCTCCTTTGGCTCTCAAACACAGATTGATTGTTTTGGGCCTTGGCCTAAAACTTCGTTCCAAGTCTGAAACTCTACCGCTTTTCTTATATTTCCCTACTGTCTGTACCACACAGGTATTCCTTATTCCCAATTGAGTTGTGATATCTCTGTATGACTTGCCGCACTTGTGCATACCAATTACTTGCAATTTTACATCCTCCTTTACACCTTTCGTTTCCATTTTCAGGTAAGTCACTCTTCTCACCAGGACAAAATAGCAGCTACTACACAACTAGATATAGTGGCATGTATAACAAGGACATTCATGCCCGATTTCACCAGCAGATGTTAAAATCAACGTTAACAAATGTAACGTAACAATCGTCACAGCGCTAACACTAATGTTAAATTTCTTGCATTTCACCAACCTGTTTTCTGAAAATGTTAACAAACCTGTGTTAACGCCAAGAAACTTTTAAATATCACAGCTGTAGAAGGCTACGGATGAGTCGTATTATTTTCTGAACGTACTGCGATGCGCTTTTGTTTTCATTTTCGTCTGCACAAGCTGAAAAATGGCGGGTGAACAAACTCATAAATAAATCCATGAGACAAATTCCTCATGGATGGAGAAAGAATTGTTAATTGGATTGGTGACGAAGTGTAAGGATATCATGGAAAATAAAACGACGGATGCAGTGAATGTAAAAGAGAAAGATGTCACGGGGAAAATATAGGAAATGAATTTAATTCAAATGCATGTGTCAGTACTACAAGCAGCAAACAACTTGTCATTATTACGTGAATTTAAAACGGGGTGCGAAGGAAAAGTGCCTTAAACGTTTCAAGACGGGAGGTGGAACCCACCTCGGTAGCGTGGTGGTAGCATGTCTGCCTCACGTTCATGAGGTCCCGAGTTCGAATCTTGGTCAGGGTGAGTTACCTCGATAAGGTTTTTTCCGGGATTTTCCCTTATCCTGAAAGACGAATGTCGGATAACTCTTAAGCTCCATTGACCCCGGGCTCATTTGAGCATCAGTTCACCCGTTGTCCGATATGACTTAACGTTGGAGGACTTAAATTACACCCAAAAAGGCGGGAGGTGGACAATGTATTATCCATATAATTCAGTGAATTATAAAATCGCAAGGTTATTAATACTTGAAGCTAAGGCGAGATCGGCATAACCCTTTCAATGCATATTCTAACTCATTATTACGTAAATTTAAAACAAGGTGCGAAGAAGGAAAAGTGACTTGAAGGTTTCAAGACGGCAGGTGGACAGTGTATTATTCACATAAGTCAGTGAATTTATAAAATCGTAAAGTTATTAACACTTGAAGCTAAGGTGTGATCATCATATTCCTTTCTATGCATGTTCTAACTCTGTATTACGTAACGTTAAAACGAGGAGCGAAGAGGGCAAGTGACTTGAACGTTTCAAGACGGGAGGTGGATAATGTATTACACTGGTCGACAAGGTTTTTTCACAAGAGATCTGAATAGTGAATCTAGTGGCATTTTCCATCCTGAATTCAGATATGTAGCCAGGATTTTCCCATCAGGCATAGCTTTTCTGTAAAAGCTACTTTTCAAAATATGATTTTAGAGTTTTCTTTGACCTGTCATAGTAACCGTTACCTCATATGTAGCTATTTTACTCAAGCTGTATTATTGAAATTATTTGCAATGTCGTGCTGAAGCGCAATAAAACATTACTGTGCATGTTCATTGTTGTTCATTGTTGTTGTTTAGACGTGTTCAGAACTGTTTGCCATTGTGATGTGTCAGTACTGTGCTGACTGTGAGATTGTTGAGTAGTGAAATATTTCCTTCTTTCTGTTTAGAAGTGTATTGTGTATGTTGTGCATGTTGTATTTCTGTGCTTACTTTTTCATCATGCCAAGAAATTGTGTAAAACATGCAGATAATTTCTGCTATATTTGTGGTGAGCTGACCTTCAAGTCTCAGAGGCGAAATTTCACCCCACTTGTAAAGAAGTGTTATGAACTTTACTTTGGCTGTCAAGTTGGTGATTTTGAAAAGAGCTGGGCCCCAAATACATGCTGTGTTTCGTGTGTTAGACTGCTGACTGGGTGGAAAAATGGTACACATCATATACCATTTGCATTTCCCATGATTTGGAGGGAACCGAAGGATAATTTAACTGACTGTTATTTTTGTTTCACAAATATTAAGGGAATCACATCTAAAACAAAATATACATTTAAATATCCGAATTTGCAATCTACAATGAGACCTGTCTTACACAGTGAAGAGTTCCCCGTACCAGTATATGCAGATATGACCTTAAGTGATAACTCTGGTTCTGACCTGACTGAAACTCCAAATGATTCAGATGAAAATAAAAATGCTCTTACATATCAAGCCAGTAGCTGTTCATCAGAACCATACTTTCCCAATCAGCAAGATCTTAGTGACCTGATTCGCGATTTAAATCTGTCTGAACAGCAAGCAGAAGTTTTAGCTTCCAGACTCAAAGGGTGGAATCTACTCTAAAAAGATGTAAGAATTAGTAGATATCATAGCCGCCATAGTGTTTTCAAAGTATACTTCTCTGAAGAAGATTGTATTTTGTTTTGTAATAATATTTGTTCAGTTATGGAAACTCTTGGGCTTCAACATCGGCCAGATGTGTGGCGATTGTTCATAGACTCCTCTAAAGTAAGTTTGAAGGCTGTACTGCTACATATTGGCAATAAACTTCCATCAATACCGGTAGCGCATGCCGCTGATATGAAAGATACATATGAAAATATGAAACTAGTTTTAGAGAAAATACAATATGGAAAATATGAATGGAATATCTGTGGTGATTTAAAGGTCATTGCATTATTGCTTGGTTTGCAACTTGGGCTCACCAAATTTTGCTGTTTTCTGTCCGAGTGGGACAGCAGAGATAAGAAGTCTCAGTACGTTAGAAAGTCATGGCCAAAACGTGAATCTCTTATCCCTGGCCAGAAAAATGTGACATGTGTCCCTTTAGTGAAGCCTGAAAAATATTTTTATTTCGATTGCATATTAAGTTAAGAGTTATGAAAAATTTCGTCAAAGCTATGGATAAACTTTCTGATGGATTCTTGTACTTGAAATCAAAATTCCCCAAAGTCAGTGATGCTAAATTGAAAGAAGGAGTTTTTATAGTCCCACAAATCCGATCATAATGGCTGATGAACATTTCGAGGGACCGTTAAATCCACTGGAAAAAACAGCCTAGCAGTCTTTCAAAAGTTTTTGTTGCAATTACCTTGGAAACCATAAAGCAGAAAACTGTCGTGACATAGTGGCTGATCTTCTGCATTCTTATAAAGCTATGGGATGCAACATGTCTTTGAAAACTCACTTCTTGGACTCTCACTTGGACTTCTTCCCCGAAAACCTTGGAGCTGTCAGCGATGAACACGGTGAGCGTTTTCATCAGCAAATGTCTACAAGGCAAGTGGAGTTCCAATATGCTGGCTGACTACTGTTGGACTAAAATGAGAGACGTTCCAGATGCAAAATATACCCGAAAATCACTATCTACCACTATATAGGAGTTAGATAGCTAGTTACGGATTTTTTGGAATATTATAAAGAATTCAAAGAATATCACACAAAACTCCTGCCCGATGGGGAAAAACTGTAATTATATTTTAATTCATCACGAAAAATACTTTTAGAATCTGCTATTTTAATTCTTGTGAAAGAAAAAAAGTTAAATTTTGTCGACCAGTGTTATCCACATAATCGCAAGGTTGTTAATGCTTGAAGCAAGGTCGAGTTCACCATACTCCTTTCGATGTATGGTCTAACCTCTCTTGTACTTCCGCAGTAACCCTGATAGCAACTTGTTTCGACAATTTATACCTCTGTAAAAATTTTTCTTCGGATAGCTCCTCAAAATAATTTCTCCTCATAGGCCGTACTGTATTGCGAATGCCATTTAGACGGTCTTAAATATAGCAAATCAACATCAACAGCTGAGATCATGCTCGCCATCTTGACTATTTACAATTGTTAAGGACATAACATCAGTAATTTGGCTTGTTAGTTTAGCAAGAGATTTAACACGAGTGTTACGCTAACACTTGTTGGTGAAAAGCAATTTTTGTTTTAACTTTTGCTAAACTCGTGTTAAGTCTTAACATCTGTTGCAGAAATCGAGCGTAAGTGTTTCACTCTACAGCGCGCACTTTACGCTATAGACAGAGTACTTCCGGCTTCGCTGGTTCATTCATCATGGGATTGAATCCATTGCAAAATAGTACTAATTTAAGCACTTATTTTGCAATTTGTTCTAGAGGTATAAACATTATGACAATTATTGATAAACAGTGTATGATAACAATGTCATACTTGTAATTATTCCTCACATATGTGCATTTCCCATCAGAGAACAATAAAATAGACAGCCCTTATATTTGCATGGTCACATTTCCACAAAAGTTTAAAAGAGATAATTGTTTTCGTTTTTATAAAACTTAAAAAAATAAACTCCTAAAGGAATAGTGACATTTAAATAATTGTTTTTAATGTATACTTTAATAAGATAATAATTTTGAGGATACATAAGGCCACTGGACTAATAGTTTAAGGACAGAATGTATATCAGTGAAATATGCAGATGTCCTTAATTTTAGGTGGGATATGTGCTGTGATTTCCTGTTTTCCAAAGGTTCTATCAATGAGTGTTCTTGTATGGGATTTATTTGTAGAAAAACGGAACCATTTCTGGACCTATGTCAATTTAACACTGGTTATCCTCTATCCGCAAGAAATATTTTCTCAAACATTTTTCATATATTTTCTTGCAGCCTGTACAGCAGGTAAGGTGAAATCGCCATGTTATTCCCATTTGCTTTAATTACCAAGTGCTCTGAGGAAAAACATATTTTCGACTGAAAATGGAAGTATTTGTTTTAGTTTCTCATCATCTCTGAGAATACTAAATAAATAAATGACGCTGAAATAATATACAGTGTAAATTAAGTGACGCTGTTTTTCCCTAAGAATATCAGTGTTTTATACTAGTATATGTTAAGTGAATACAAATAAAATATGAAAGTGTTGTACACTACGTAATTTATCTGTTTTTCTTGGCTACCAGAGCTCCACTGCATGTTCACCGCTAGTAAATATAGGTAGACCCTGACAACGCTGCAGACTCATTACTGCTCCAGACCCAGCTGGCTCTTTCGTTCATAAAGACCTGTCCCAGCTGGCATTCTACCCCTGGACATTACCTTAAATGGTTTTGCAAGAACGAAGATAAGCCTATTGGAAATGTCCAGTGCAGTCTTACAAACGAAGAGAGCCCTTTTTGAAATTCCGTACGAAATGAATAATTTAAGCTTCAAGTGTCGCAGATATTCAACAAAAACATGATCAGAGATGAATTCTAATCCCACTTCTCTTTTTACTATACATAAATGATATGCCACTAGATGTCCAAAATGCAGAGGAAATATTATTTGTAGATGATACAAACGTACTGGTAAAGCAAAATGTGACACGGAACTTCAAAAAGAAATAGACAATAGCTCAAAAAACTAGAATCATGGTTTAAATCCAAGAGACGTTTAGTAAATACAGATAAAACCGTGGGTATGAGTTTTCATTTGAACCAAAATAGAAGTGACACAACAAACCTGCCAATAAAACTAGAGGGAGAGATGATAAAGTATTAATGGAGTTTCAGTTTCTGGGAATACTGATAAGTGAAGGTCTAAAGTGGAAAGCACATATAAACAAACTAACCAAAAAAACTTAGCATGGGATATTACATCATAAATGCACTAAAAACAGCACAAGCCCACAGGTTCTAAGAACTGTATATTTTGCACATGTCCATAACCATATTCGATATGGAATAATATTCTGGGATACTGCAACCAAATCGGAAGAGGTTTTCTAAACGCAGAAGCGAGCAATAAGAATAATGATGGGCAAGAGAAGTAGAACATCTTGCAGGGAGTTATTCGAAAAATTAAAGGTTATACCTGTAGCCTGTATATACATGCTAGAAGTAATTTACTATGTTCAACAACACAAACATACATTAATCAAAAACAGTCAGTTACATGATCATCAAACAAGACATAGGGAAAACTTACACATTCAACAATACAGAACTAATTTAGCAAAGAATAGTGCACTCCACAATGGTATAAAACTATACAACAAATTACCAACAAATATAACAATTCTCAAAGATAATAAAGTATTTAAAAACAGCTTGGGTCATTCCTATTATATAATTCGTTTTATTCAGTGACTCAATTCCTAGACATGTGATGTACAGTTATTAGTTTGAATCTCTAGCCAAATCAGGAGTCTTGATTTTAAACGTATTTTAGTATATTGTATAATTATCATTTTAGTAAATTATATATAAACTTGACGAAGCCATGAAAATGTAAAAATGTTTTTCAAACGGTGAATAAAGAATATAATACAATACTATATCACTCGTTATATATTTCAAAATTAACTGTCATCTGCTATCCTCAAATCCATAGCTGCCAGGTTCTATTCCGATCTGCATGGTGGGAATTTTCTTTTAACTACAATTATTCTGCTTTCTTCCAAGAATTATAAAATATGCACTGATGCATTAAATACAAGATCCTTCATATAAAACCTAGCATACGGCTCTTCATCTCCCCCATGACCTTTCTTGATTCCCGCATTACAGGATGTTGTGCGCGGGGGCTAGCGCTGTGCACTCCATTCCGCAGTATTATTCCGGCCATTATATCGCCCGCAAAAGTTAAGGCATATGAACGCTGGTGAAAGTTCAAGCGGAACGCTGTTGCCAAGCGCAGTTCGTGCACATGCAGAGGTTCAGTGCATAAGAGCAGTTCTATCAACCAGCAAAGGTTTTGGCTATTCTTCCCGTAATTAAATAACAAATTAAATATTCCTAAAACATTAAGATCTGACCCTGACATACGTCACAGCAGCGGAACAGAAAGCACGGTTTCCAATCCAGTAACTCGCTTACCGACTTCATGGATCTTTCCCGGAGATTGAAACACGGGCACGCTGCATTTTTCTGAAGATGGAGCTGCTCCACTACAAATTCGTAACACTGTGTGTACACTATCTACAACCAAAAGTTTACAGGGTTAACCTTCCGTTGTGCGCGTGAACTTCCGTGACGTCATTAGTCACGAGGTATCTGCTGGATACAGATGACGTTAATTGCGGTTTAGTGTCTGTTTTCAATTGTTTTAAAACCAATGCATCTTAGTATGAGTCGGAAGCGTTTCTCAGACATAGTTATAATGAAAATATTGACACCAAGGTCATGTGTTGTCCAGAAGTGGTGAACATTTTGCGGAACAAACCAGCAAGGCATAAGGCAATAAGGGCTTTCATTTCTTTTGTGTCTGTGTCCCTGCTATTACTCTCACACTCATACTTCACTTTGAAATCATCTGTGCGTCTGCTGGATACAGAATGTCACTGACGAAAAGTTTCCAACACTCAAATTCAGTTTTCGTAGTTTTGGCATTCCCCACAACTACAGGCAGTTTATTATTATTATTATTATTATTATTATTATTATTATTATTATTATTATTATTATTATTATTATTATTATTATTATTATTATTATTATTATTATTATTATTATTATTATTATTATTATTATTATTATTATTATTATTATTATTATTATTATTATTATTATTATTATTATTATTATTATTATTATTATTATTATTATTATTATTATTATTATTATTATTATTATTATTATTATTATTATTATTATTATTATTATTATTATTATTATTATTATTATTATTATTATTATTATTATTATTTATTATTATTTATTATTATTATTATTTATTATTATTATTTATTATTATTTATTATTATTTATTATTATTTATTATTATTTATTATTATTTATTATTATTATTTATTATTTATTATTATTTATTATTATTATTTATTATTATTTATTATTATTTATTATTATTTATTATTATTTATTATTATTATTATTATTTATTATTATTATTTATTATTATTATTTATTATTTATTATTTATTATTTATTATTTATTATTATTATTTATTATTATTATATATTATTTATTATTATTAATTATTTATTATTTATTAATTATTTATTATTTATTATTATTTATTATTTATTATTTATTATTATTTATTATTTATTATTATTTATTATTATTTATTATTTATTATTATTTATTATTTATTATTATTTATTATTTATTATTATTTATTATTATTTATTATTATTTATTATTTATTATTATTATTTATTATTATTATTTATTATTATTATTTATTATTATTATTATTATTATTATTATTATTATTATTATTATTATTATTATTATTATTATTATTATTATTATTATTATTATTATTATTATTATGTCATATCGGACGATGAATGGAATGGGTGAAATGACGCTCAAATGTTCTCAGGGTTCATAGAGCTTAGAATTACCCGACATTCGTCTTTCAGGATAAGGGAAAACCCCGGGAAAGTAACTTAACCAGGTAACTCACCCTGACCGAGGTTCGAACTCGTGTCCTCTTGAACGTGAGGCAGACACGCTTCCACCACGCTACCGAGGCGGGCAATGAATGAAATGTCAAAGTAATTCACTGCGACTCGCTCATAAAGGATTTGGCTATCACTTAAGCCTACTGCCTTCTACTTTTCGAACTGTACCTATCAGGAAGTATACAAAGACTCTTTTCTGGCTAACGTACATGTATCAGCGCTTAGAAAAATACTTTGTACAGAGTACGTATAGAATATCATGAGAGTTTAACATAAGGTTTTCCTCGGGTTCTATACTAATTGAAAGTTTGGAAACATTATTTTTTTAGCATTAGGTACATCTCTTAACAGTAATTTAACATTGTATGAATTATTTCTGATTTCGCAGCAAGTACCAATGGCTTTATATCAAACAGTTGATGGATAGTCTCGCTCTCAATGCGTGTTTTGTTTTACGCCCATTCAGAACACTTCGGCTGAAATGTGTTCCCATTAGAGCCGCGACGGAACAAAACAAAAACAGAAATGAGGTATATGGATGTATTAAATAAACCCGCATTTTAAAGTTTATTCTTGCTACTGTAACAAATTTGAGATTCTTCCCCCTGTGGTCTAGTGCCTGGCATGGTCAGCTTCAAGTCAAGAGGCTCCGAGTTTGGTTTCCGGCTAGAGAGCAATAGTTTCCCTTTATCCTGGCATATTGTCTGTCATGACTAAAACCTGGCAGTATAAAAGAGATAATGAATTGAGTGAAATAACCCAAAGGTGAACATAACTGCTCATTGACAAATTGTTCTTAATTTAACAGCCTAGATATGTTCTGAGATGTTAAAGGCGACAAATAAATAGAAGTCTAACTCCAATAATTTTATAATTAGTAGTCGTTAAGTTGGAGTTTCTCTTTGCCTAGCACTTTTATCACAAACATTTCGCATACTGCACAAAACGAACAATACATGTCAGTATAGACCATCCACACGCCCGTAATTCAATAACTAACGTTAGCTCTGATATTACAGGGTTGTTAATCTTTCACAAAGCATTCAAACTGTTATATTTTAAATCAAACAATTAAACCTTTATAGTTCCAAGTTCAAACATTACTCCCACCTCAAAAAAAATCTATTTAAACCTTCTTTTCTCAGTTCTTTCTCTATGAAATTTTAACCGATGGATGACACAAATAATGAATACTTAGGAATTGTGATTGGCTCCTATATTTGTTATTAATTTGGTGAAAAGGATCTTAATGCTTATCATGCGAGGACTGCTCACTCTGCTTTACCCATCACTACAACTTGCCCCACATTTCTGGACCAAATGAACACATATGCTGGAGTAAGCTTCGCGTGCTTCGAGCTTTTAACCAGCATAACAACGTACTGTTATTGTACTTTAAAATTACTAGTTTAATAGAAGCAAATATTGTTAAAATTTTCATTACACCATCTGAGATATGAATACAAATAGCTGAAATTGTATTTCTTAATATCCTGTATTATGGAATGGCTAGTAGGATTTTGAACAGCTTTTTGACATGTAGCATTTTAACTCATCTACCCCGCTTTAAATAAGAAATGTTTATGTACGAAGGTGGTCTACCTAATAAAAATACAAAACAATTTTTCAGAACTTTTTATATTATTTTTCAGCAGTCTCCTTGTAACTCTACAGACTTCTCCCCGCGCTGCTACCATCCCTGTAACCCGTCCAAAATAGTCTTCGACGTTTTTCTCTGCAGAATAATCGTTCACGAAAGTGATTGCCTCTTCATTTGACGAAAATCTCCTTCCTCCGAGCGTAATTTTCAGGTGAGGGAACAAAAGGAAGTCGCTTGGGGCTATATCTGGTGAGCAAGGTGAATGGTCAAGCAGTTCAAACCGTAATTAGTGGATTTTTGCCATTGTAGCCGCAGAAGTATGCGACGATGGGTTGTCTTTGTGAAACAGGATTTTCTTTTTCTGCAAATGTGGCCGTATTTTCGCAAGTTCTGCCTTCAGTTTGTCAAGTAATGATGCGTAGTATGCTCCTGTAATGTTTTTGTTTTCCTTTCTGAAGGTAATCGATTATAATAACTCCATAACTATCGCAAAAGCCTTCGCCATCACTTTGCCAGCCGAGAAAAAGTTCTTTTGGAGCCGGTTCCCCCTTTACGGTCCACTGTTTGGACTGTATTTTTGTTTCGGGCGTATAATGGTGTATCCAAGTTTCATCTACAGTAATTAATCACTGCCAGTACTCAGATTTATTGTGTCTAAACTGCACCAACAGAATGTTGGAGATGTCATTGTAACACGTTGTTGGTCTAACGTGAGCCAACGCAGCTTCCAACGTGCGGACAGCCTTCTTATATTTAAATTCTGGTTTAATAAGTGACAAACACTTTTTTGACAGGTCCATGGCCTGTGCTATCTCTCTCACTTTAATTTGGTGATCGTATGACACCATTTGTTGAACTTTGGCGATGTTTTATTTGGTAGTTGCAGTTTTTGGACGTCCCAAACGTTCATCGCCTCCCAAACTCTTACGGCAAAGTTTAAATTCAGCTGCCCAAAATTTCACTGTGGTAAATGATGGTGCAGGGTCCCCATAGGCAGAATCCCACTCATCTTTGAATTGCGTAGGCATATTGCCTTTCAAATACAAATATTTAATGACAGCTCGATACTCGATTTTGTCCAATTTCATAAAAAAACTCACATCAACTCACTCAAACGACTTTTACATAACAACTGAGTGTCCAAAATGGCTGAAACTTTGGTGAGTAACTGTCAACAGCTGAACAACGAAATTGACTAGCT
This sequence comes from Mantis religiosa, assembly GCA_030765055.1. Classification (NCBI taxonomy): domain Eukaryota; kingdom Metazoa; phylum Arthropoda; class Insecta; order Mantodea; family Mantidae; genus Mantis; species Mantis religiosa. Next base: position 28,689,493 of record CM060952.1, on the reverse strand, counting down.
TTTATTTACGAAAGCTGCCACCTTAATGTTGAGTTCGGAAACCTTTCAGACCAACCTCGTACTTTATGCATCCGGAAACTCTGTCCAATCCTACTGTATTAAAATACCCAAATTGCACTGTTGCCGTCAAATCTTAAATATACTACGTCGCCATTTTTGCTGAAATTTACGAGCTAACTGAAATATTTGTTTATATAACAAGCATCCAAAATAGATTCTTACTGGATATATTAAGAAGTGCGAAATGGCTTTGTAAAACCCTTTATGGGTATAATGCATACTCGTATAGTTCTCCTTAGTAAAACCTCCTCATGTTACATTAAAGAAAATGAATGTAATGTAACCAGAGAATAAACAGAAAAGCATAGTCACGCATTTGTTGACTTCTCCTGGAAAAAGTTGACTGTAACTATGTGAAATACTAATGCAGAAAACAGTGCTTACTCTTCCATAAACAAGCTTATGACCTTATATTCGGAGGAAGGCCCCGAGGTAATCTCAATGCAAATAAGAAACCTTTTCCAGTGTATTAATCGGTTCAGTTAAATACTTTTTTTAAAAGTAGGAAGTTAATTGAATAAATAAAATATATCGTAAACCATACTCAATGTCTACCTTATAATAACAATCTTATCCATTTTATTTATTTACTTTTAACGATTTCTTTTCGGATTTCGCCGATGTATTATATTTATATCTTCAGCACGGTACATAGCTCTCCAACGTTTTTGGTAAATGGGATTCGAACCAGAGAGGTAATGAATATCAAATAGCTTTGGTGCCTTAGATCCCAAAGTTCATTTCTGCATTAATTTCAGTCTTTCATTAATCCTCACATATAGTCAGTTCAGTTTTAGAATGCAAAAACAAACAAGTAAATAACTAAAATCAAAAATATAACACGATATATGAAAACAGAGATATGGGTTATCCAACGTACATCACTTACTCTGACTCGTCCACAGGAATACCACGTATTCACTTCCCGAAGTGCAACAGTGAAACCAGAATTCGACGTCTTCCAAAACAATTGCAGTAAGAGATTAAAACACGTGATTTCCCTTGGGGTGTCGTGGAGAATTTTCAGTACTTTCAACTCTTACATTCTCAAATACCACTCTGCACCAATTAGAGAAAGTACTTCGTTCAAATTCAATAATAGAGCATCATTAACTGAAACTGCATATTTTGAAACTTTCGGCATACATAAGTAAATAGGTGAATAGAAAAATAATAATCACCTTTTTAAAAAAGGATTAAATGGGAGTATTTGTTTCCTTTCTTTGTACATGTATGTTGTGTGCATGTAGCGGAGATGCACCCAGTACCTATCTTACACCTAAGTTATTATTTTTTTCTTCAAAATTCAAAGAAAATGCAAAGGAGAGCAAGTAACCTGTCACTTTTGCCATGAAGCTATTAACAAACGGAAACAGTATTACTAAAGGACATACATGAACGCGAGCCATGTTGACTGTTAAAAACTAAAATCAATATTAGTAATATCTGCGCAACACAAAAAGTGTTTCCCAGTACCGGACAGACGTAAATAGACGCATATTTCTAAATAAAGTAAAAGGAACGTCATATTAAATCATAAGATAATTATTCCTTTCATAATTATTGTATTTTTGAGATAAAACAGAACAGGGTAACATGATAACATATTTTTCAAAAACTTCTGTACAGATTATCACAACAAAATAAAAATGTCTTAGAACTAATGAAACATTTCTTTAAATACAGTGATCACATCTATAAAAATCAATGTTCTCTGGCGCTGTACCTTCAATATATGCCTAACCCTTGCACGATACACACTGAACCCAAGCCTCGTCTGTGATTTCTAAGTAAATGATACACTCTGTTAGAGCTCTTCAATCAGCAGTGGATTTGGTTCCAAAATTTAATCTTCTTTTAGTCTTCTAAGACTCTTCACTATTTCCAGTTTCTCTTGGCACAGATTAAGAGCTAGGTTCTCTCTTTATAGTTTTATTAATGTTAGTCTTACGTCCCTGTGCTATTGGTTTGTTCTTCTGTTTTTGTGTCCTTTCCTGCAACATCAACTTATACAGAGTCGATGTTAATGTTTCAGCAATATATATTGCTACTCCCAGGCTCATTGATCCTTCTATCATATTCTTTATTGCCTGATTCATATTTTCTTCTAACTACTTTCCTTTCTTTTTGGGCTCCATGTTGACAGGAATGCCTATAAACAAAAACGAATCGAGTGCAAGTTCAGGGGATAAAAATATACTTTCGCGTACGGTACTGGGACAATTGCTATCGTACGGTACTGAGCAACTCACACGCACGTATATATAACGTCATAGCACGGCTCGATTCTTTTAAACCGACACTGTATTTTTGTTTGTGTACTCTACTTAATACCAAATAATATCAGTACAAATACTTAATTAGTTCATCACCGGACAAGGCAGTAGCAATGTCAGCAAGTTATTAACAGCACAGCTCCAGTTCACTACAAGACTTCTCTGAAAAATAACTTCTTATTCAATGGTTAAAGAGGAGGAAAAGCTAAACGTTGGTAACAAAGGTAGTTGTTTGTCTATATATACACCATGAGCTTCTACTATCTATCGGCAACTACGAGATACTGACACCGTGCGGTACTGGGCTTTGTGTGGACTGGGCGCATCTCCCCTACATACGTTTGAACAGAATAAGTAAAAATCAAAACTTAGTTAAATCACAAATTCGTTATTTAGGTTCGGGGAACTCCAGGAGCGCAGCATAAACTTTTTCCCAATATTCAACCCCAAAAAGCTCTTTAAATGAAACATTTTCAGTCGCTTTTACTTCCTGAAATGTTTCACTGGTGGTTATTATTAAAGTCTATACCTTAAGATATTTTAATGACTCATAAATGCATGCATTGCTTTTTCTGGAAGTGGAGCTTGAATTCATTCTTATTTTGAATGTTTTCCGTTTACAGTAGTCAGTCGGAAACAGAATCGTCTCACAGAAAAAATTTACTAATCACTAAATAAGACAGTTTATGTGAAATTAAATTCTTTGTAGCATTAGCCTTTTGTGAGAGATTCTATGTTAGTGATATTATTTCCGTTGGTTTAAATACTCAAATACTTCTTTGCTATTCCCTTTTGTTCATGGTAGCACAAAAAGCGTCGAACTTCAAAGCCTTTATAAAGTTACTTAAAATTCTTATATTCGCTTCACCATAATGAAAGTTTACCTGGAATAATAAGAAGAAAATGATACTTTGGAAATATTCATATAAACTATTTTGAACATTAGGAGAGTTTCATAGAAATTTCGGAACTTTTGTTTAATGAAAGTTGAAATTAACAGTGTTATGAATATAAAATGGAAGTAGACAAGATAATCAACTCAACTATTTGATAGAATGTCAGATACTTTAACCCATGGACTCGTTACGATTTGAATAGTAGGATATAAACCAATTTGACGTGAATTGATAGACATGCACGGTGTGACAATATCCAGTGATGAACCAGGAAATGTTACCTCATACTATTTATAGGTTGTTGGTTATTAGGATAAAGAACATTAGTTCAGCGAATGATCAATTTAATGACGGCTAAAATATTTTCAAGTTACCGTTCTGGAGGTCTACTGAGTAATTACGTCATCATTGCTGTATGTTTTGGTGGGCAATTGTCGAGTCGGGCAATTTTGCGGCCTTCAGAAGAGGCGGTGTTTTCAGAAGGGGTGTGGTGGCACACACTCAAGCTAACCTCATAAGGCCGGGATGGATGTATGTTGGTGATACGCAAATAAACTTTCTAGAATCGTGTTTCGAGAAGATTCTAGTTCCAGAAAGATTTAGGCGACCAACAGTTATATAAAAACCGATGCAAGGTCGATAGTCAGCAGCACATCCTACACACCCATTCTGGCATACCTTACGTTGAGGACGTTGTGCGTGAACGCTCGCGCACATTGTATGCCAGGATTACATCCCATCCTAACCACCTGGTGAACACACTAGGGCAATATGACCACCGTGTGCCCAGGAGGAGAAAGAGCTACCGCCTCCCCAAGGACGCCCTTGGGTGGTGAGACCAGCCTCTCATCCCTTCTGTACTACACTCTGTCCCTGCCCCACTAGGGCTGGATCTGGCCCGTCGGCTAACCCCCGGCAGCCAGGTCCCCCTGTGTGACCTCAATGAGAACCATAACCTAAACGGTCCCCAACCACCCGACCTCTCGCTTCTGGTACCGATACGCTGGACGGACACTGCAACGCAGGCCGCCAATAGAGTGGCGCTTTAGGGCACTGGCCTCCTTGGAAGCTAACACAGCAGCCAGCAGCACTAGCAGAGGTCGAATCAGGTCCATCAGTTAACAAGGACATCCAAGCATTGGAGGAAAGACAAACTCTTTAAGACCGCACGGGTAAATCCGCACAGCGGAGAGGTACCGTGGCGCTCTACCCACCGTGCGGGAGCACCGGGACGACTTGTTCTCGCTCTCTTGGATAGTCAGCAGTGAGTTGGCCAGAGTTATATAGTGCGGTGCTTCCAGCCGAGAGTGGCACGTTCCAAACTCCGTGATAAGGCGTCCATAGGCCGTGAAACAGCTTCGTATAAGCGAACGCCAACCTGTGGAACCAGCAGCAAAGCAGTTTACTTTAGAATGTCGGAGTTGTACTCAGAATTTGTGTGTAAATCCGAAAAATTATATCAGCAGAGAGGGTGCGTGCTACAGAGTAACTGTATATTGCACAGTCGTTTTGAAGTGTTGTATTAGCGTAAAAGAAAGGGTAATTGTACATTAGCATGGAACTAAGGATTATCTTGGGCGTAAATTAGCATTAAGTTAAACTTTAGGCGTCATTGTTATAATAAATTTGAAGTAAGTTGGCTTTCTTTTAAATGAAATGACTGAACTATTTTTAATTCTATCACACGAAATTGTAATCACTGTTATATCTGTCAACTCCTTCGGTAGAATACTTAACAGTTTAAAAATAAATATTTCTGTAATAGGAGTGTGAGGTGTACAGCTTATATGAAACCTTTTAAATATCTGAATTTTCAAGACAGAAGAATTACGTGGAAGTTATGAGAATGACAGCAAAGCAATGCTATAGAATTGTTATCAGAACATGAAGACTATCACTTATACAAAGCATTTCACTTGTCACAATTACAGCAGGTAGGAGATTGACACCCACTTCTGATTATTCAGTACTATTAAGCATTTTTGTCTAAAGACGAAGTTTCGTACAAGCACTTCGTTACAGGAAATTCTCACCTGAATGTGACAGCTAAAACTAACCTAAGCAAGGTTTTAACCCTTTCTAAGGCCATGGGAAATATGCTTCTCACTTGCTTTATCATATTAGAAGGGCCGCGGGAAACCTGCGAACCACCTCCAGCCTGTGATGGCATCTAGCAAAATGTTCAATAAAATCAGGAAGACATTGAACGCATCGTAGTGTTAAACCTACGAGGTTATAGAGCAAAAAGAAATGGCAGAACCTTGAAGGGATCATGGCTGTCACTGCTACTTTCACAAGAAAAGTGTTTTATATCATATTTATAGTTGATTTTAGTGCTTTTATTCAGTTACAATACTTCAAACTATAGAGGTAAGCTGTGTTAATAGTGTTTATTATTGTTTGTGGAACTAGTTATATAAATCGTATATTATTGTGAATATGTCTTATCAAATCGGGGGTAGCTTTTAGGATTTTTCTGACCTTTTAGAATAACCAGAGTCAGGGATATGGCCTGAATGTAACAAAAATTATTAATTTCCTTCATTTTAGGTTATTTTACCAAATTATGCAGGCAATGCAATAAAAGGGCTGGTATGACTGCAAAACTTTTGAAAATACTAAAAATAAAAATCTAGAAACTCGTTTATGTAAACTATTATTATACATACAATTGCATCCATGCCACAATGAAACAATTTATTTCGGCAACGGTTTCACCTTGTGGCGCCAATTTGAAGCAATGTATGTTTGTGGCGAGCAAATGGTTCCACTTTTACGGGACAGTTTGAAACAAATAGTGTTTAGCTCACGGTTAAGCAATGAGGTTAGTCACAGGGTATGCGTGGGTATAGATGAGAAGGATGGTTTTATTGACACTGGAATGCCCGTTTCAAACTGATTTATTGACTGCTTCTTTTATCCGAACATAAAACTTGAAGTTGCCGACCAAGGATTACCAATATCACTGTTTAGAGTTACTGAAGGCGGAATACTTATTACGCGATAAACTTTATTCGTTCCTCACTTATATATGAACGGAAAAATATCTTCTCTCATCTCTGGTATACCTGGCCCAAGACAGAACAAGTTGACCGCTCTAATAGGCTACACGCCTCGGAATGTTTTAATGGCTTGCCAGCTGCGAACTGCCCTAATCAGCCTGACGCCGAAGACCATCCTCCACAACTGCGCGTGGGTGTATGTGTCACTTTCACTTTCTGAAAGCCCTCTTCATTCAACTAAAGATTCCGTTTGTGACCATTTTGTCATTGTCCTTATTATTAGGGACCGAAGAATACCTCATTCAACAAGTCAAGTGCTCCCCTTTACAAATCTGCTAAGTACACTGTTTCTGACATTTCTTTTGTTATAACAACTATCGTCCCAAACTGCTATTCGACTCAACTGCTCTTGAACGTGTTGTAACAAAGAGCCAACCTTTCTTTGAAATTCATCATGATTCTTTACTTCTGTCAATCCTTAATTTCGGTATCAACATTCACCAGAAAAATTGCCCATGAATCGGTTAAAGTGTTGTAATTGTTGATAACAGATCACAGCAAATGTTTCTGTAAGATTTTAGCACACGAAGGGGTAATAGACGATGTTTAGAAATACGCGCTGTTTTATTACCTTAAGTCCGGTCTAGTGTACATCACGTACTAATTTTGACAAACCTTACAGCATCTAATATGAATTTGAAAAGGAATTTCAGTGAATTGAACACTGGAAGAAGCCTTGGGCTTCAAAGCTACATATTGTGACTTTGTGGGTTCGTAGAAGTAAAAGGCCGTGTTGCAGAAATTAAAAATCTCCTTATTTCCGTCGAAATACTCTGTTCAATTCTCACGCAACAACATTTTATTACATAATAACACAATCTTCCAAGGCCGATGACAATAATAAACAGTGACAGCAGATTACATCATTAGCTCTCGTTACAGCTGGCTGTCTCTCATTTCACAACATTGTTTCATAACTACTCTGCTTACTCACTCTTGTTTACAACTGACTCATCACTAGCCATGACTTATTTTTATACACCCATTCATGAATACCAAACTGTTCTATCAATTACTGGATGTTTGTGGAAAACAAATATTCTATCACATTCTAGAAGCGTAACTTAATCTATGCCGGCGAGGCCTTTACCTCAGTTATCTCTGCTTGTCGGCACTTGTTTACAATAGCCGCGCTATCATTAACCACTTAGCAAGGCTCATTATTACCATGAAACTTTATCCGTCGACTGTTTTCTTATTTGTGCCGAAACTTTTATGTCTGTTTCCTTGATAATTCCAATTGTTGGTTTCAGCAGAACTTTCCATAGCCACGAACTAGAGCTGCCACGCTTTAGCCTATTACTCCTGTCAGGAACTACTTCATAAGAAGTACCTCTATACTTCGTTCGTGTTCACGGAGTAACGTGAGCTTACTCAAGTAGTGTGTTAGTCTTCTTTGATCGCACTGGGCGAGATGTCACATAATAATTTATCTGGCCCTTTGGTAGTGGCAATTGCCCATATTACGCCGGAAAATGGAATTTATCTTGCTTCAGTGTTTGCTGTACTGAATTGCGCCGTATCCTTCTGGTTTTGTCCAGATCTTGGCTTGTCTGTACATTAATTGAGGATACAATTACATTTGCATCGTTTTCATCTTTAACTTGTCGTAGATGTTCACTTATATTAATATATTTCAGAAGAAAAGTAATTATCTGATTATTAAATACTTTGATGAAGTTTGCATGTATCGCGTTAGCCAGACCGTGGAATTAATGTGGATTTTGTGAAAGCTTTTTATGTTTCTAAAGGCCAGAATACCAGCGAACCAAGTTTCATTTCCTGCTAGCATGAAATCCAATAATGAGCTTTACAGTATTGTTTAACTCGTGTGGGCTGTTGTTTGAAAAAGTTCATTCATTGATGCATAGGGGTCACTGTTGTTTTGTTGTCAGTGAATATACCTACTGCTTTTGTTGTTAATTTTATGCTACAGTGACTGATGTGAATAGTAAAAAATAACCCAACGGGATCATAGTGCCTTTGTGGCTCGCGTTCGAGAAGTCATGGGTTCGATTGCCTTAGTCGACCTTTCAGACCCATGGTTTGTTTATACAGGTTTCTCTAGATCTTCACCATTCATCCTGAATAACTATTTCAGAGTTTTATTGTTTACAAAAGTCATCGTTCTCCTGATTGGGGGAAGTTTCGCATCCGACCCATCAGGGAATGGTAAGCCTTCAGAGGGAAAGTACTGTACCAGCGTTTCAGTCTGTAGCTGATAGAAACCCTGCCCTCTGCTAACGTATGTTCGCAGCCTTAGTATCCTCTCACCTCACCCATACCTCGCTGAGGGCGCAGCAAAAGATCTTCAAAGTATATATGTGCAAGGTCCGCCCACCGAAAGTTATAAAGTATCAGCAGAACATTCAAAGAAAGAGAGAGAAACAGGGCGGAGGAGAGGGAGGAAGAATGCAACGTATATCTATTGATTTATTTTGGGATTCTTATGATTCGATTATCCCATATTTTGGAAAATAAATAAAAATTTGGCTCGTAAATTAACTAAATAATTAACGAGCCATCTTCAATTCGCTCTACGCTTTGCTGGTGCCTGCCGCCCAAGACAATATTAGTACCATCAGATTTTCCCCATTCCACACCATTTGTTTTACCGCTCGCAAAAGTTAGACATATGAACGCTGGCCAATGCTCAAGCGGAGCGGTGTTGCCAAGCGAAGTGTGTGTATCAGCAGAGGTTCTGCACATAGCACGTTTTACACGCCAGCAAAGGCTCTGCTATATTTCCTGTAATTAAACCACGTATTAAATATTCCTAAAACATTAAGTTCCTAGCTTGACACACGTCACAACAGTGGAACAGGAATCCAGTAACTCGCTTTCCGACTTACACTGATCTTTCCCTGAGATTGAAACACAACTACCATCCCTTTTTCTAAGGGTGAAGCTGCTTCTCCACAAATTCGTGACATTGTGTGTACACTACCTACACCACAAGGTTACAGAGTTAATTGCTGGGTTTCTGACTATGTCTGAAATTGTAACCAACAATCTATTGACAATATTTATTTGCTTTTTCTACCTTAGACTTTTGTTGGATCCTGTATCTGTTACAGTTTTTAGTCTTATGTAACCTTTTATATTTATCTATGTTCCAAAGGATGAAAAAATACGCTTACCCTACATTCTGGATTGGAGAGCTTGTTGATATTAAATATGTTTTCTGATCTGAGAATGAATCACTTCACGTTTATTGATCGAAAAATCACTTGCCCCTGCTTCGAGGGACGTTTTCACGCACTCGGATCACAAATACTCGAGAAAATATGTGTATAATAATGATGATAATGATGATGATGAGGACGACGATGAGGACGACGATGATGACGATAATGACGACGACGAAGACCAAGACGAAGACCAAGACGAAGACCAAGACGAAGAACAAGACGAAGAACAAGACGAAGAACAAGACGAAGTCCAAGACGAAGTCCAAGACGAAGTCCAAGACGAAGACCAAGACGAAGACCAAGACGAAGACCAAGACGAAGACCAAGACGAAGACCAAGACGAAGACCAAGACGAAGACCAAGACCAAGACCAAGACCAAGACCAAGACGAAGACCAAGACGAAGACCAAGACCAAGACGAAGACCAAGACGAAGACCAAGACGAAGACCAAGACGAAGACCAAGACCAAGACGAAGACCAAGACGAAGACCAAGACGAAGACCAAGACGAAGAACAATACGAAGACCAAGACGAAGACCAAGACGAAGTCCAAGACGAAGACCAAGACGAAGACCAAGACGAAGACCAAGACGAAGACCAAGACGAAGAACAAGACGAAGACCAAGGCGAAGACCAAGACGTAGACCAAGACGTAGACCAAGACGAAGACCAAGACGAAGACCAAGACGAAGACCAAGACGAAGACCGAGACGAAGACAGTGACGAAGACCAAGACGAAGACCAAGACGAAGACCAAGACGAAGACCAAGACGAAGAACAAGACGAAGACCAAGACGAAGACCAAGACGAAGACCAAGACGAAGACCAAGACGAAGACCAAGACGAAGACGAAGACCAAGACGAAGACCAAGACGAAGACCAAGACGAAGTCCAAGACGAACACCAAGACGAAGACCAAGACGAAGACCAAGACGAAGACCAAGACGAAGACCAAGACGAAGTCCAAGACGAAGTCCAAGACGAAGTCCAAGACGAAGACCAAGACGAAGACCAAGACCAAGACCAAGACGAACACCAAGACGAAGACCAAGACGAAGACCAAGACGAAGACCAAGACGAAGACCAAGACGAAGACCAAGACGAAGACCAAGACGAAGACGAAGACCAAGACGAAGACCAAGACGAAGACCAAGACGAAGACCAAGACGAAGACCAAGACGAAGACCAAGACGAAGACCAAGACGAAGACCAAGACGAAGACCAAGACGAAGACCAAGACGAAGACCAAGACGAAGACCAAGACGAAGTCCAAGACGAAGTCCAAGACGAAGTCCAAGACGAAGTCCAAGACGAAGTCCAAGACGAAGTCCAAGACGAAGTCCAAGACGAAGTCCAAGACGAAGGCCAAGACGAAGGCCAAGACGAAGACCAAGACGAAGACCAAGACGAAGACGAAGACCAAGACGAAGACCAAGACGAAGACCAAGACGAAGTCCAAGACGAAGTCCAAGACGAAGTCCAAGACGAAGACCAAGACGAAGACCAAGACGAAGAACAATACGAAGACCAAGACGAAGACCAAGACGAAGACCGAGACGAAGACCGAGACGAAGACAGAGACGAAGACCAAGACGAAGACCAAGACGAAGACCAAGACGAAGAACAAGACGAAGACCAAGACGAAGACCAAGACGAAGACCAAGACGAAGACCAAGACGAAGACCAAGACGAAGACCAAGACGAAGACCAAGACGAAGACCAAGACGAAGACCAAGACGAAGACCAAGACGAAGACCAAGACGAAGACCAAGACGAAGACCAAGACGAAGACCAACACGAAGACGAAGATCATGATGATAAGAATGTTAACAAAACTGAAAATGTAACGATAACTATAATTTAATGTATTATTTACAATATTTCAGCTCGAATGCGACTCATGACTTAACAATGCCGTTGACTTTAACAAAATATCAAACCTTACTCTGAAAAAGAACTGAACTGTAAGTCGACCTGTTTAAAACTACCGAGTAGGTGAACTGTTTATTTATGTTTGAGGTACGTTTGTCCGGGGGGAATTGTGTTGTTTTTCAGGCTTATCTGTGTTGAATGGATGGATGTTGGGTAACCATAACCATATGAAGATATAACATGTATCACTTGCGTTGTGTGGTCATGATCAGAAACTTCTTTCTTATTATGAGATGTGCATCTGCCATTTTCAAATACTAATATCTGAACCTAATTAATGAGATAGTGTTCTCAGTTCAGGCGCGTGAGTTGCGTGTACCACATTCGACAGCGCTGGTAGGAGGAGCTGACTTTACTGGAGTCTACAGTACTGCCCGCCTCCATATGCCATTAACTTTTGCGAAGATTATAGTGTTTACAGGACGTTTATCGCATGTAATTTTTGGCTGTCAGAAGACAACTTGTTATTTAGAGGTTACTATTGACGTGTTTTTTCTTCCTTACCTATTTGTAATTTATATCCTCCAAAGTTTAATCATATCAACATTGAAGAAATTGGTGAACTGATGCTCAAATGAGCCCAGGGACCAAAGAGTTTAGATTTACACGTTTTTCGTATTTTGGATAAGGATACAGGTAAGTCATCCTGACTGACATTCGAACTTGGGTCCTTTTTAACGTGACACATACACGCTGCTATCTACGCCAACGAAATGAGCATTGAAGTCTTTGTAAGACCACGCATTTTCAGTGGAAAATGTTTTTATTGAACCTGGAAATTATACAGCGCAAGGTAATCGTAATTTCAGTGATACCCGTCCTTAAAAGTGCATACGGATGTCAACATTATGGCATAGCACACGTTTAGTGCTAGTGAAACAATGAAGCGCGAATTAAAATTGTTCATTATTGAGTATATTGTCGCTTATTTGTTACATTCCTGTAACAAACGGTGTGAATAAATACCGTAATTAACATCCAAAGCATGTAAACAAGAGCGCGGTGACAAATGACGCTTGCAATAGAGTCGGACGTAAACAGCTGACTGCAGAAAAGTCAACACGTGTTTGTTCGCGCAGTGATACCAATAAACTCATGTGCGGTTGTATGTCTAAGCGCGCTGGGACTGTACACCGCCGAGGTACAGTTCGTGATTTTATCAATAATTTTGTGAGAGAGGTTCGGTGCACATTGATGCGATGAGTTGTCTTAACAGAAGAACACTGAAAAATAGATCGAATGGAATGCTTAAAACCCAAGGGTAATCAATAAACAAATTGGCCCAACAAACAAAGCAATAATAAAAGAACTCAGGTTATAGTCAAATGAACTGTCAATCCTCCACGAATTAAAACCCGCAGATTACAGGAAATGAGTTCAGAGGTTTATTGCCCGCCACGGAATTGAGGTATATATTAGACAGGATATTTTTACCGATCAAACTTGGCATGGTTTATCCGAATGCGGAAATTCACAAAATAAATGCATATGGTGCACCGAAATCAGAATGACATCCAGGAAACGTTTTTATAATTTGTAAACTGGAATGTGCCATTTGATCCCTCGCTCGCCAGTTATTGGTCTAATATGTAGTAATAAGTCAGCTAATTTAGATGTTTACGGGTCGGATGCTCTCTTTCCGTTTATTGCACAGTTAATGAAGATGAAATAAGGGGTGATGTTTTCAACAAGAGTCACTGTTCACGATGATGGTGATGATGATGCTGATACTGATGATGATGGCACTACAGTCCATGTAGGCCTTTGGCCTCCATATCCATCCTCTTACATTTTAATAGCTCCTCTGCTTTTCTTCTCAAGCATTTAACCCTGAGGCGGTCCGGCCCGTAGCGAACCACTTCGAGCTCTCCCTTGTGCTCAACGCCTCACAATTAAGGATCGGTGGCGTGCGGAGGTTACGGAGAGGGAGTCCGTAGCCAGTTCTAGGTGACTTGTAGCTCCCACATGAGAACTCTCATTCTCATCTGTACTTCAGGGAGCGGGTGGTTCCTGACTGGTTGTGGGTTGAATGACGACACCTCGAATCTGGTAGAGAGAAGTTTATTGTTCTCCTTAGATTCCTTTGCTAGCCACCGTAACGGCGTCGTCCGTGAAGTCGCTGTGTTTAGCGTCACTGTATCCCGCGTTAATATTGTGTTGTGGTGCGCAGTGGCACTAGCACTGCGTAGTCGAACTAGATACGTTAACCGCCTTCGCTATATGTTAGTCTTTGCGCAAACTCTCACAGGAGCAACTGATAAATACGCCACTTTGTCTCTGTGCATGGCGCGGAAGTGTACTTTTTAGGCGGCGACGAATACGCGTCCGTCTCACGTAGATCACAGGACCGAAGTGTCCTCACTATCCAAACCTACTTTCCGCCATCACTTTGAATTACCAGCACCCTAGGTATTTATTGGATTTTGCAAAACCACATGAACAAATACCTATCAATTGTCTATTGACTGGTACCTATCCCCACTTACGACCAGTGTCCAGAATTTCCAGTTTTGGACCTCATATCAGAGACGCTTTCTCTAACGGTCCACATGGAAAAATTTATGCGGAAGCATGCGTTCTGCGCGTCTGTGAAAATCGTAAAGCCTGTTGTCAGAAGCACGCATGGGATTTTAACAATGGGTTGGTGTTCGACTGGGTGACACCAAATTTACCTTCAGGGCAAAACAGACAATAGAGTAGATTTGTCTGTTTACAGGGATTGTAAAGGAAGTTTACTGATTTTCCCAGAGTGGACTTGTCACCGTGGCCGTCTCTGGATGTTCCTGGTTCTCTGGCCTTCCAGTCTCGCCGCCACCACCACCTCGCTCCTCGTGGGGACAACCACGTCTTCGTTTTTTCTTTTTTTTTTAATTTATGTCCTCCAACGTTAAGTCATATCAGACGATGAAAGAAATGGGGTGAAATGGTGCTCTAAAGATCCGGGGTCCATGAAGCTTAGAGTTACCTGAAATTCGTCTTTCAGGATAAGGGAAAACTCCGGAAAAAACCTTATCCAGGTAACTCACCCTGACCGAGATTCGAACTCGGGACCTCCTGAAAGTGAGGAGGTCTATTGCTAGCAACATGGTATATCTATTCTGGTATACGTCATTTATTAGTATTTATTCGTTTGTTTATGTTAATGTCTCTCTGATAACAAGTTATATGTCGTATTAGTTTCCCTAGGTAACAGGGGCTGCTTCAACCCCCAACTTTCTCAACTTATCTTATACATCCGCTACCCATCTTTTCCTGGGCATTCCTCTTCTCATTCTGTCATGAATCTTTCCTATGAATATCTTCTTAACTACACTGGTTTCTGGCATTGTCTGCACATGGCCAATCCACCTTATTCTTCCTTGTTTAATTTTCACTACTATATTTGGTTGTCCAAATAGGTATTGTAACTCCAAGTTAGTCCACATTCTGCATCCATCCACGCCCCTTATCTCTCCAAATATATTTCTCAAAATCTTCCATTCCCACCGTAATTACCAAGTTCTTCTCTGGTTGTCAACAACATGGTTCTGAACCATTCATCATTATTGGTCTCAGTACAGTTGTATATATTTTAATTTTGGTATTGCTACTTAACTGCCTTGATATAAACATACTCTAAAAGGCATAGAAACATCTGTTACCATTTGCTATCATTTCCTGCATTTCTACTGATGTTTGATTGTCAACTGTTACTATAGCTCCCAGGTATTCAAATGTTTCTAATCGTTGATATTTCTTCTCATGTAATTTAACTGTAGATTCCCTTCTTACATTCCCATCACCTCCCACCTTCATATATTTGATTTTACTAACGTTCACTACCAATCACAGAACATCTGCTCTCTTCCCACACTTCACAAGTTTCCTCAAGAGCCCCGTCACTGCTCATACAGGAGGCCAATTAATGAAGCTGTCATAGAAATGTATTAAAGACTAATTCCTCAGGAACCCTAGCCTGTGAAATTTCCTGACCTGTATCATCGCCATTATTTTCTTTGGGAAACCGATAAATGTTTCATCTATAAACCGATCTAAATAGCAGAACTTTTAACTCAACGAATTGTAATATGATCACATGTTGGCGGTGGCACTGCTGCCACCCGAATTCAGGAAAGCTGCGGAGTAACTTGTCAATAACATATATTTATTAGCTAAGAGTGTTCAAATAACATTTTAGTTTCTCTAGCACATATTTCGAGTAAGTACCGCAGATAATACCTTGCACTCAAAAATTCTGAACTGTACCCGGAGGCTAACGAACAATTATACAACTTACTTTGATAATTTAAAAGCATTAAAAAATCTCTTGTTCACACTGGCAGCTTACTTGCACAGTTACACTACAGTGCTTTAACTTAAACTTTGTACACATTATAATTTCACTCTAACGCCTATTATTACATGATTTTGAACTACACCCGCGAGTTAATACAATTATAAATAACCGTGCGCTTGCTGTGAAAGGAGAACCCCGAATACTTTGACTCGTCAGCCCGGAGAGCTTTCCGAGATAGGAACCAAAACAACCTTCACGCGCTACAACGGGGAAAAAAGGAAACACGAAACAACTGAGGCACATGCCTCGTAAAGGAAAGGAGCAATCAGCACAACCTCATAATGAGATTTTACTGATATTACCCTAATACCAGAAGAGCAATGTATGTGGCAGTGTCTTTCGCTTTTTTATGATTAGCGTAACTCGAAACAGAAAGTTTCGTGAAACAGCAAACTCTGTGTTAGAGGTCAGCTTTTTCTAAGATGAGACAAGGTGATTAAAAAAATCTGCACCATATGGAAAAATATTCTCAACCTACGATTCGTTTTCAGGAATGTTTCAAATAATTTTATTTAATTTAGAAAAAAGTATTACTGTACAATGTATGTTAAAGCACATGACTTATATGAAATGCATTTTGGTGGATTTCACCATTTTCGATACATACCTTGCTTTATTTTGTTTAGTTACATCCTCAAAAGTTCAGTCATATCGGATGAGGAATGAAATGATGTTCAAATGTGTACATGGTACATAGAGATTAGAGTTACCAAACATCCAACTTTCAGGATAAGGGAAAACCTCCAATGTTATGTCATATACGACGATGAATAAAATGATGTTCACATGAGTACAGGGTACTTAAAACTTATAGCTACCTGACATTCATCTTTCAGGATAAGAGAAAACCTCCAACGTTAAGTCATATCGGAGGAAGAATGAAATTATATTCAAATGAATCCAGGCTACATAGCGCTTAGAGTTGCCAGGCATTCATCTTTCAAGATAACGGAAAACCTCCAACGTTGTCATATCGGGCGATGAATGAAATGGTGTTCAAATGAGTACAGGGCACATAGGGCTTAAAGTTAGCAGACATTCCTCTTTCAGGATAAGGGAAAACCTCCAAAGTTAAGTCATATCGGATAATGAATGAAATGATGTTCAAATGACTACATGGTTCATAGAGATTAGAGTTACCAGAAATTCATCTTTCAGGATAAAGGTAAACCTCCAACGTTAAGTCATATCGGATAATGAATGAAAAGATGTATAACTGAGTACAGGGTACACAGAGCATAGAGTTACCGGACATTCTTATTTCAGAGTAAGGGAAAACCTTCAACGTTAAGTCATATCGGACGATGAACGAAATGATGTTCGAATAAGTAAAGGTTCCGTAAAGCTTTGTTAACTTAAATTCGTCTTAGAGGATAAAGGAACACCCCTGATAACTCACCGTGACTAGATTTGAACTCGATACCTTTTTGAACGTGAGGAAGATTCGCTAGCTGGGCGGATCCCTTTCAATTGATTTGCGTTTTAAATTAGCTATACTTGTCCCGAATGGGTTGCAAAAGAATGGAATTTCAGGACCCTTCATATATAAAAAAGCTCTTTACAGATTTCACTGTCCTAGTAGTATTCTGCTGGACTTAACAGGAAATACGTAATGCTGCAAATGTTTATTCCAATTCAACAAATATTTCTACCTTATTTGCTGATTAGTTTGATCCAAAATTTCTATACCCAGATTTAATCGGAAATACACGTTTTAAGACACTTGAGTTCATATAAGTAGGCACTAAATTCTACGGATCCTTGGTTCATTGGAGAATCATTGCCCTTGTTTCTTTCAACGTCCGATGTGACTTAACGTTGGAAGATATAAATTTAAAAAGAATATATGGTTATTAAAACATATAAATAAAGGTAAAACTTGCACATAAAAGTTGTTTTTATGTGAAGCTTTTCCTTATATGTCCTGGTGTTGAATTTTTGGACAGGGGACAGCATAACTAAAAGACGAGATATCAATTAAATGTCATATTTATGTTCAAGAAAGTCTGACCACCCTAAGTACCTTTAAATGGAAAATTATTCTATTTTCTTCTTCTTCATAATCATCATTTTCTGGTTCTTCCTATTCCACTGCTTCTCTGCTGCACGGTTTATGCAAATGGCCTCTTCCGACTTGTTTGTTCAACTTCAGCTTTTTCTAACATCTGTTCTACCCGGTTTATACCTTTGTATGATCAATACTATCCCTTCATTGTTCAATCTCATCAAATGTTATTTACAGTTGCTCCTGTACGCCTCAACTTTACTATTCTCTTTGTATATACCTAGGTCTACTGGGATACCTTCATTTCGAAAACAGTCTCTTCTGTTACAACCTTTTACCTCTTGTTGCTTGTAACCTACATTTATTTTTCTGGTTCATAGTAAAGGACTTGTTCTCATACATTAACGTTAGCTAAACCATTATTTTATACAATTTGTTTGTTGCTTTTCTAATTTTACTGGGTGATAATTTTTCCATAAGGCCAAATATTTGTCGAACTTTATTAATTTTATTTTGTAATTCTGTATCTCTGTTAAAATATTTATTTCAGCCAAAATACTCCAAAGCTGAAACCATTTTCTAATATTTTGGTTCCTAATAATTATAGAGCCTTTGTGGTCAAATATTCTGCTCATATTGAAAAGTCAGTTCCATAGCCGGTATTTGAACCTTGGATCCTCCAGTCTCCGTCCGGATGCTCTACAATGATCAATGTGCAAGCATAACAGAACACGGCTAGTGTGAATGAACAGCTAGTTTCCATTTAATTGGCCTACTATGGTCAAACTATAAAGCCTGGTTCTTAAAGTACTTACAGCATAGTAAATCGCCATTAAAGTAGTTGTCTCACGTGTTTATGAGAAGTCCTAGTGGTTCACAGGGAAACACATGAGTCAGTTGGAGAATTTAATGTCATGATGGTACGTTGACCACGGTAGCTCAATGGTTAAGAGCAGCAGAAAGGAGACCAGAATATCCGTGGTTAAAATCCCGACTATTGCATTAAATTCTTCAATCTGACTTTACCTTCACGTAGGGGCGGAATCCCTACCCGTCAGCTGCCGTGGTGCTGGCGTTGCGGACCCTTAGCACTCGTGGTACCTCTGAAATTACTAGAGGAAACTCGGGCTGGACATTCGAGCTCCTCCATAATGACAGTTCGGATTGGGTTGGACTTGAGGGGGCAGTGTGTTCCCGAATCCCGTGGGAGACGGGTACCTCCGGCCAGGCTTCGGTCTCCCGGAGAGGGTAGAGGGTTGCCTGAAAGGTCCCGGGCACTAGCCTGCAGAGCTAGTAGGTGTGTTTAATCACCAGACTGCCCCACCGAGGTTATTAAGTAGTCTGCCCTGCTAGGTTGACGCGCGTAAGTGGCGAATCCACTTCTGCCCATCTTGAATGTGGGGGGCGGGGTTTAGACTCAAGGAATTGCGCCAAGGAAAGACCCCCGGAGTTATCCATCGCCCCCGGGCTGACAGAGGCCGGAGTCTTCGGATTTTCGGAATACACCTCGTGGTACAAGTTTGACTTCATCTTTACACAATTCCTATAACTTAACTTATTTGAAGGCCACGCCGTGGGTCAGTGGTTAGACCGCTTGGGTCTCACCAAGGCGGCCTGGGTTCTATCCCAGGCGACCGCAAAGTGAGATGTGTGGTGGACAACACGGCACTGGGACGGGTTTTCTCTGGGATCTCCGGTTTCCCCCGCCATCTGATTCCAACGGCGCTCCATCTTCATCTCAGGTATCATCAGTGTCATCGCCTGCGGTGCCGTATGTAGTAAAAGCGGGCGTTAAAGACTACACATTTTACACATTAACTTATTTACTGATCACTGTAGGGCTTTCCCCTCTGCTGCATCGTCACATCATTAGTGTATAATAAAATATTAAAATAATATCTACCTATTTGTATATTTGAGATTATGTAATCTCTCTTCAAAATTGTCTTGTGATCCAACTATACTTCACACAGGAGCAAGGTTTTTTTTTGGCGCAGCCGGCGAGCAAAAAGGGACAGCGTGGAGATAAAAGGTATGCCGAAAGATAGATAGATGATTGGAAGGTTCGTGTTTCGTCTATTGCCGTCTTGATTGTGAGAGAACATTCCACAAATCTCTAGGACAATGAGTGTGGCCATAAAAGGAGCCGCGGATCGCCAGTTGAGTCAGTTGAGGTCAATACACCTCCCCCATTTATGGCACCCAGGGCCTGGCCTATGAACCCAAAGCCAAATCAACGCTTTCGCTGACTATCTTGAGCGCACTTTGTGTCCGAACAACTTATAGGACATCCAGAACGACAACTTTTTCGAACGCGTCTGCCGGGAGGTGCGTCGTTTCCTACGCCACTCTCCTGAGGATGCGGAGAGACTCCCTACGATCCGACCTAGGGAAGTCCAAGGCGCACTCCAGCGTCTCAAACCAAAGAAGGCGGCGGGGTCGGACGGGCTGACTCCCCTAATGCCCCACCATCTTCCCTTCAATGCGGTTCTCTTCCTGACAAGGAATTTCAATATGTGCCTCGCACTTGGGTACTTTCCACGAGAGTGGAGGAAGGCCCGAGTGATTTGCTTATACAAACCCGGGAAGAATCCGACACATCCTTCTAGCTACCAATCCATTAGCTTCCTTTCCACCCTCTCGAAGGTTCCGAGAGGCTGATTCTTACCCACTTGTCCCCAATATTGGGAGACACTCAAGCCATTCCTGACCATCAGTTTGGTTTTGGTCCGGGGCACTCGACAGTTCAGCAGTTGTTGCGTGTGGTGGAGACCGCCGCCCTGGGTTTCCAGGAAGGCGCCTTCACGGCCGCGGTTTCGCTGGATGTCGAGAGGGCCTTCTCTACGACATGGCATGGCGGACTCCTACTCAAAATGATCCACCTGGAGCTCCCAACACAAATGATCAACATCATACACAGCTTCTTGCGATACCGCTCATTCAAAGTCTCAGTCGCGGGGAAAACGTCAACACTAAGGCCAGTGAGAAGCGGAGTGCCCGAAGGCTCTGTGCTATCCCCCACCCTTTTCAACCTCTTTATGGCAGATTTCCCAACAGAACCACGAGTCGTAATGGCACAATACGCTGACGACGTCTTTCTGTTCTGCAAGGACATTAACATCCTCAGAGCCTTCAACCCCATTCAAAGACATCTCCGCCTAACACAACAGTGGTGCCGGCGTTGGCCGATGTCCGTATATCCGTACAAAAGCCATGCCATACTTTTTACAAAGCGCCACAACCCCGCAGACTGCCCCATATTCAGCTACAGAGGTAGAAGGATTGAGCGGTCTAACTCTGTCCAGTACCTAGGAGTAAATTTGGACAGAGGTCTAACTTTTCGCCGACACATCAGGGACCTTTCGGCAATGGTACAGAGAGCAATCGCTTCCCTGTACCCAATACTGGGGTCGACCCCGATTCCAGTTGGCATGAAGTTGTATCTCTTCCGAGCGCTGGTAATCCTGGTGATGCTATATGCCCGCGAGATCTGGGCCATGGCTGCAGACAGCTGGATAGCATGGCTTCAACGTGCACAGAGTAGAGGACTACGGTCTATCTATTCTGTGGGACGTTATTTCCCTAGCAGGTTGCTCCACGAAGCATCGGGTCTTCCATACGTGGAGGATGAAATTAGGCGCCGTCTTCAAAATTATACGCAAGTTTACCATCACACAGAAGCGCCCTTGTCAGATCATTGGGAGATTATGACTCCACTAGACGCCGATCTAAACTGCACCGGGTCCCCCGTATGGTATGCGGGCACCCTAGATAACCAAGGAGCTAAACCTATCAGCAGCTAAAGCTGAGCTCCTCATAATTCTTCTAGTCTGTTTGGCATCTAAACTTTTCTCCAACTAAACATTAAACAAAAATAAAGATTTGGGTGCAAAGTACTGCATCCTCCCCTTCAACCCGAAGGTACTTCTGTAACCTGTAAATTAACTCCCAACCAAAAGACCTACACCACCTTCATCCTACAAACTTCAATTGTAAATCTTACCTGCGGTAAAACCCTTAACGGGTGGGCAAGCAACAAAAACCTTCTGGCTGTATACAGACGGCCAGCACGAGTGAGTGAGTGAGTGAGTGAGTGAGTGAGTGGGTGGGTGGGTGAGTGAGTGAGTGAGTGAGTGAGTGAGTGAGTGAGTGAGTGAGTGAGTGAGTGAGTGAGTGAGTGAGTGAGTGAGTGAGTGAGTGAGTTGAGTCAGTCGTAATGGTACTCGATGATTGTGCGTGTGCAGCGGTGAAATGAAAGTGAACTCTTTTGTATATTTACGTGGGCAGGAGCCACAGGAGATTGTGTTGGTTTATGTTATGTCAGCTTGCTGCTAGGGGAGTACAAACTGTCCTTCTAAGAAAATAAAGACAATTTTGAATTTCTGCATCCTCGACTTTTAAATACTACGAACCCACAGAGACGGAGTATTTTGTACTGTTGTAGAGCTGTTAGTCTGTAAGACAGCAAAATATTTAGACTCTGTTTATGTAGGTAATTTTAGTGATGTTCAACCTTTTATAGTTTCAATGTTTTTGTTACTATTTTGTTACTGGTTTAATTTTCCCGGAGCTATTCTTTTTTTGTCGTACAATGAATGGAATTTCAAAGCCACTATATAAGTTTCCTTTGACATCATGTTTACATAACTGTTTATCCATTCCTGTGACCACTTATTACATGATAATTGAGGTCCTGCAGCTGGTGCCTTTCCACTGCTGGTCTGTATACAGACATTGCAAATGAAGTCTTTAATCTCTTAGCTTCATTCAGCAGCTGTGTGCTGTCCTTTCAATGGCAGTAACGTTTCGAAACTTCTCATCACAGCTATGTTTGACCAAACATCATTAATATGTTATAGAAATGGATTGAAATTTCTTGTTTTGCCATATTTGTTCGAGACACAGTGCAAATTATTTTGCGTTAAAGTAATGCAATGGTTTTTGTCACAAAATATAAGCTTGAGCCTGGGTTCATTATTTCATAATACTTAATTAATATTACGTATTATTTTGGTGATGAAGTAGAGGATACTTTATTTTTTTTAAATTTTCATTCTCTAACATACGGCTATGAGATCTGGGGAACAGTGGCAAATACCCCTTTCGTCAGACTCAAGACGCTGCAAAACAGGGCGCTCAGAGTGATATACGATATAGACTTGAGATTTCGAGCCCAGATCCTTCATGAACATTAAAAAATCCCGTACATTGTCGATGTCATCCAAGAGAGGGCACGATCAATGTACGACAAAACCCAAACCCATGACAACCCTTTGATGAACTCCCTGGGCAGATATGACCAGAGGGAGCAAAGACGCACGTCATCATGCAAACTCCCCAGAGACGTCTTGGAGCCCCATGGTTAAACCAAGGTAAAGCCCACAAACTCCAAAATTTATATTACGCCTGATGGCTCAAGCGTTAGGCTACCAGTAATCAAAACGGGACAAAAACACTAAACCGATCCCCCCCCCCCCCAATGGGAGAACGCAATAAAACCGATAAGCTGCTGCCTTCTGAGATTACTCAAGGGAATCCAAACAAAAATCTTAAACAAAACTACAACCTACCCCCAGCAGAACAGTAAAAAACATTCCTGACTCACTTCGCAGGTTAAGCCTAGGTTAAGCCTAGTTAAGGCTAGGTACTGCGGCAGAAGACACCCGGTCGGGGAAAAAGAAAAATTGCTCCTCCCGACCAGGACTACCTCTGGACCTCTGGATGTCATATCGGTCTAGATGAATGAAATGGGTGAAATGATGCCCAAATGACCACAATCTCTGTACATCTTATTACCCGATATTCATTTTCAAGATAAAGGAAATCCCCGGAGATACTCTAACCCAGATAAGTACCACGACGTAGACTGGATTCTGGGACCTCTTGAACGTGAGGGGGGCATTATACTACATAAGCTACAGAGGCTTTCCTCTTTTCTTTCCTTTCTATTGACAGTAGCTTGCCAATACAAAACAATCCGTTTAGAATCATCTACCCCATGGGGGAAGAAAAGCACAAAACAATATATTTATTAAAAATGTTCTCACCACAAAATGAAATAGAGGATATAACACAACTATAAACAAAGAAAAAAGCACTATCAAAATTCTCATTACTGAACAAAGGACTGTTTTCAGTATATTAAATGCCAGCTCAGGAGATGGCGTGAGTATAGAAAATTGTGTCAAGGAAACGTAACTACTTAACTTGATTATCAAGCTGTATTCATGCTTGCTTCTTAATTCGATGTATTTCTATTTTCAATTCCGGTTTCCAAGAGGAGCTGAACTTAAACCCAGCATGACGATTAAGCGTGCTACTTTCAGAGGAAATTGCCAAAGCCTTCTTAATTCTCCGCTCCCAGTAACTGTTGCATTTTGCCAAGATGGTCGTCTCCCGACAATTGACTCTATGGTCGTTATCAAAACAATGCTCTGCCAGCCCAGACTTCTCAGGTTTTATTAATGATTAATTAATGAGAATTACATCATGTGAGTAATTCCACACTGTTTGTACATACACTTAAGAACATTACCATTGACCCTTCTGATCTTCTTGACAGCTTCGACGTGGTTCCTCTATTTACAAGAGTACCACTTCAAGAAGCCATCCAACTTCTGAAGGAGCATTTTCTGGCTGATATCATCGAGCTCTTCCTACATACCCTGACGTCCACTTTCTTCTTATTTGGTTGCACTTTCCTTGAACAAGTATACGGAGTAGCAGTGGGCTCCCCTTTGTCGCCAGCTATAGCTAATTTCTATATGGAACACCTAGAACATGAAGTACTTGCCACAGCTCCACTTAAACAATCTCATTTCTATAGATACGTGGACGATACCTTTGTAATTTGGCCACATGGATCAGACACTTTGCCTAGCTTTCTTGCGCATATCAACAGCCTTCAAACTCAAATACAGTTTACCATGGAAGGGGAGAAGGATGGAACTCTTGCATTCCTATACATTCTTGTTTCAAGAAAACAGCAACGGTACACTGGGGCATGCTGTACGTAACAAGCCTGCACACACCGATCTCTATCTGAACGCTCATAGTTTCCATCATAAGTCTTAACGACTGGGAGTTCTCAATACACGGGCTCACAGAACTTTGTCTATCTCTGATCCCAGCCACTTAAAACAGGAATTACAGCACCTGAGACTCACTTTCCGTCAAAACTGCCATTCCGAATATGACGTTGAATCCTCGATCACCAGACCTAGGAAAGGGAAACCTGTACTACAACAAGCGTCAGATAAGCCTACCGCTACAGCCTGCATCCCGTTTACCGGCAATCTATCCGACAGAATCAGCAGAATTCTCGCCATATACAACATCAGGACCATCCACACGCCACCTCCCAAAATTAAACATCTGTTGTAGCCTGTGAAAGGCAAACTGGACTTCCAAGTTACGGGAGTGTACCGCATTCCCTTTGAATGTGGAACACCGTATATAGGACAACCTGGAAGGATCATCGCTACTAGAATAATCGAACATGGACGGAGCATTCGTTTAATGCAACCTGAGAAGTCTGGGCTGGCAGAGCATTTTTTTGATAACGACCATAGAGTCAATTTTCGGGAGACGACCATCTTGGCAAAATGCAAAAGTTACTAGGAGCGGAGAATTAAGAAGCCTTTGGCGATTTCCTCTGAAAGAAGCACGCTTATACGTGATGCTGGATTTAAGTTCAGCTCCTCTTGGAAACCGGCCTTAAAAATGAATATCTGTCGAATTAAGAAGCAAAGATCAATACAGCTTGATAATCAAGTTAAGTAGTTACGTTTATTTGACACAATTTTCTATACTCATGCCATCTCTTGACCTGGCATTTAATTTACCGAAAACAGTATTTTGTTCAATAATGCGAATTTTGATAGTATTTTGTCTTTGTGTATAGTTGTGTTATATCCAGTATTTCATTTGTGGTTATATCATTTTATAAATATCCTAATAATGGGAGAGATGTACACTCCCGAAACGTTGATATATAATCATCTTTTCACCTGGCTGTGAGCGTAACGGACAAAACATTTGAAAATTGATGTGCTTAAAATGTTTAAAACCTCATAGGAAAAATAGAAAATATTTTTGAAATGTCTTATGCCGTTCAACAGCTCCGAGTTCGAATCTCAGTCAGGCTTAGGTAACTGGATAACGTTTTCCTAGTGTGTTTCCTTATCCTGAAAGTTGAAAATCGTTTGACAAAGACATATGGACCCTGTGCTCATTTGATTATAATTTTATCTACTTCATTCATCGTTAGATATAGCGGACGTTAATTTAGTAGTACTTCCTGGCACTACAAATAATTATTTGACAAGAATACGATAATTTAATAAACTACCTTACTATTAAAATATAACAAGGTTTTCGGTGTGCCTTATCTAGAATAAGGTCGTAAGCATTTTCAGATGGGCCTAATTTCGCAAATGACTATGAGCCGAGCCATTTAAGAGCCTCGAGGCAATCGAGGCAGTCTTACGCCAGTAAAATATCCTTAAAGTGAAAATTCCACCGACCTGTTTAAGCGCCCAAAACGGCTATAATGAAAGCGATGAAACGAAATGCTCGGGGGAGGCGGAACCAATCTAAAGATGTACAGATTGCCGGTTCTAAGGAAATTAATTTCAAATGCAAGTTTCGTCTGCTACTCAGTATTAGCAAACTCTACTGAAGTATTTCATTGCAGAATTTGCGGGAAATAAAAGTGAAGACAGAAACGCACAATTCGACTGGGGAGTGCTTGGAAAAGTCTTAAGAAATATTTGAACTATTACTACTATATTTTATATAACTATTACTTTACAATGTACGAAGGAAGTGATTATATTCATTCGGTCGGATGCCAGTGAGAGTACTCCCAAATCCAAAGATAAAGATAAAAAGCAAAGTAATAAGTGGACGTCGGAGGTTCATGAAATAAACTTCTTCAAAGTACGAAATGCGTTCGTTATAACACCTATTTTTTTCAGGACTGGGACCTGATAGCAACTTCTGTTTTTTTTTCTTTTTTGATAAACGTGAACTCTTTGTGAATGCGTGACAGAGATGGCAGCACTGTATAGTGCATAGAACTTGAGTGTCAGCGACTAGAGTTTGGATGTATTTGATTCTTAAAATGGAGACGATTTTATTGCAAGAACAGCGTGTAATCATTCGTTTTCTCCATTTTCGTGGAGTGACACATTGAAATTCATAGCCAGTTGAGTGAGGTATGTAGTGATGGTACCATGGATGTGTCTAATGTTCGTTCCTAGGTGCGAGAGTTCAGTGAAGGCAAAACATTGTGTGACAACGAACCAAGACAGTCACGGCCTCGCACCAATCGATCTCAAGGCCCGATGCAGCGAATGCAGAACGTGTTTTGGAGGATCGCCGATTTAGATTTGCAGATATCGCCTCCAAAATTGAAATTACCTTGGAATCTGTGAATACAATCCTACATTAAGATATGAAAATGCGAAAAGTATCTTCCAAGTGGGTGCTACGAATGCTGACGGATGATCACAAGGCTGAGCGTGTGGCAAATTGTCAGGCGATGATGACGCGTGATGAAGGCATGGATGGAACTTTCTTTCAGTTAATTGTGACAATGGATGAGCCGTAGATGTTCTTTTTTAACCCTGAAACGAAGTTCCAGTCATCTTAGTGGAAGAACACGGACTCACCGCCACCAAAATCTTTCGGGTAAGTGTTAGTGCTGACAAAATAATGGTGGCCATCTTCTTGGACAGATTTGGTGTAATTCTTACTCATTGCATTCCAAAGGGCACTACAGTGACAGCTGCAA
This sequence comes from Mantis religiosa, assembly GCA_030765055.1. Lineage (NCBI taxonomy): Eukaryota > Metazoa > Arthropoda > Insecta > Mantodea > Mantidae > Mantis > Mantis religiosa. The sequence goes on along the minus strand of CM060952.1, from coordinate 28,661,938 downwards.
TTTAACCAGATGTTTCGAAGAATAAACTCCTCCCAGCATTTCGTGAAAAACGGGCGGAAAGGATTGGACATGTGCTCTTTCATCAACACAACGCACCAGCGCATCGGGCGAACGTGACGCAGGAATTTCTTCGTGAGAACAACTTTGAACTCATTGCTCATTCTCTCTACTCACCTGACCTGGCACCTCGTGGCTTTCGGCTATTTCCCACGATGAAACACACTCTCCGTGGTCATAGATTCACTAGTTGTGCCGCTACTGCCTCAGCGATTTGCCAGTGGTCAAAACACACTCCTAAAGAAGGGTTCGCATCGGCCATGGAATCATGACGTCGACGTTGTGAAAAATGTGTACGGCTAGAGGGAGATTACGTTGAGAAGTGACAGTGGTTTCATAATGTCCTTGTGATCACCTTGTGACAAAAGATAGGTGTTATAGCTTGAACGCACCTCGTATTATAATACGCTAAATGAGGTAAATTAAGTTCAAACCAGTTTTATAATTCAAATAAATATGGGGGCTTTTCAATTTTTTTTGACACCGTACCTTTATTCATCCACATAATTTTGCTGGTTCTTCTCAAAATAGTCTCTCCTGAATGCGATGCACGTGTCCCAGCGTTTCTGCCAGTCTTCAAAGACATGCTGGAAACCATTTTTGAGAGATCCTTCAAAATCGCTTCCGCAGTCTTCACCACTGCTTCTAAAGATGGATAATGCCTCCCACGATGGCGTTTTTTCGGGTTCAGGAATAAAAAAATGTTACACGGAGCTAAATCCGGCTATAGCGAGGGTGAGAGATGCACTTCTTATTGATTTTTGCAAGATATTCAGCAATAACATTGGCAATATGCGACCGCGCATTATCGTGGTGCAGCATCCAGCCTGCTTCACGGATATGTGGGCTTTTTGGCCTGATAGGGACTTGCAATATTTTCAGCACTTCCCTGTAGTATTGTCCAGTTACTGATGTGTGTACAGGTACAACATTCTGATAAACCATTCCATGAATATCAAAGAATGGTATAACCATAACTTTCCCAGCAGAAGCAACCACTTTTACTTTTGGGGCCTTGGTGATGAAGGAGAGTTCTACACTGAGTTTTGCTGCTTGCTCTCAGAATCAAAATGATGTAGCCAAGTTTCATCAGCAGTGATTACGTTTGAAAGAAACTCCGTATCCTTTTCTAGCATCAACTTTAGCTGCATGCACACTTGCATGCGAATGTCCTTTTGTTCGGGAATCAACAGTCTTGGAACCCATCGCGCACAAATCATGTTTCATATGTAACGTTTCTGTCACCAATGTGTGGGTGGTACCCAATGAAATGTTCAGTATTTCAGACAATGATCTTAAAGGTAATTCGTCGATCCTCTCTCACAATGGCAGCAGCAGTGTTGATGTTTTCTTCCGTAAGAACAGTAACTGGAACACCGGGTCCACCTTCCTTTGAAATTGATTGTCTCAACTCTTCAAACATTCTAAACTACCTTCCAGCTGTGCTTTTGGGAATAAGAGACTCTCCGGAAACCTCCTGTAACATTGTATAGGTCTCAACTGAAGATTTGTCAAGACGAAAGCAGAAGTTCAAAGCCGCATATTGTCCCTCGCGTGTTACCTCCATTGCAGCGGTAGGCGAAGCTTAACATTTCTGTACTTGCCTGGTTCTCACAGACAGGAACCAGGGGTATCAACAATGAAACTACTACGGCGTGTTTGTTTCACATTAAGCTAACAGAATATAAGGAGATTGCATTTTAGTTCGAAAAATTATAACCATAAAAATTAAGGTACTTTTAAAAATGACAATTTTTCCTAAGTTTACCTTCTACAATACGTATAACCCACAAAAGGGACTTACTTATTGAAAAATTCAATACAAAGATTTGACTATAAATACATGTTTTGACACCCCTGAACAGAAAAACTAAAAATATGTCTTTGTTAAGACCATACCTGATACTCAAGTATCAATCTTGTATAAATAACACACTAAGATTTTAAAGAAAAGTCTGCTGCTACAAACTACCCTCTACTTTGAATATTTTCCAAAATCTTTTATCTCCTCAGAGGGGGTACTATTTTGAAGTACCGTATGTTTAAAAAATTTTATGCCAAATTATATTTGTGTTTTAAATGTTTTCATTTGTCCTCAGAACTCAATATGAATAACTTTTGTGTAGCTGATAAGCCATAAGAGATTGACAAAATATTACTGCATAAAATATGTACATTACGTAAAATACGCAGCTTACATCAAATGTATATTTGTGTAGTGGACCATTTTAGGCATTCTTTGTTACTTGTTTTAATTTACCGATGCCTAAACTTTTGTCAAATGATTAGTATTCGCTTTATGCCTTCTGCACCACGTACATAGATGAGAGAGAACTCCTAGAAATATAACTTTGGAGCTCTCCTGAATACTTTCAAGTTAGAAGTCTTTCTGAGGACTTCCAAATGTGTCGTTTCCTCAGAGTGGTAATTTACATTATGTGCCACGTTTTCTCTTGCAATCCTCTTTAACAGTAGCGAGTGTTTCAGCCTTGCTAGTTAAGACAGCTCAGAGTGAAACTGTGAATTTTATACCAGAGAAGTTTCGACCGAGAGAGGGAGACTGAGAGAGATAGACAGGGAGAGAGAGACATCTGAAGATATTACTTAGGTCGCAAGAGCTTATTAAAATCGTAAATTTTAACAATGTCCGACGACACGCCTCAGAGGGATGAAAGTTCATATATATCACCTTCCGTACGGAGGGTTCCTTTGTTCTTTACTTCTGGTTTTGTTCTCCCTAGATTTGTATAGGATTGTAATATCGGAGGAAAGCCTAACTACTAGTGAATACTGAACAACTGTAATTGGGAATATTCAAATAATTTACGATTCAGAAATCGCTTTAGTTTGTGCAGATGCGCCTTATAGCTTATTTGTCAATACTTTTCCCCTCGGTTTCTTATCAGATCTTTCGGTTCAAATTTTGCAATGATTGTAAATTAACTTGACGATAAGTTAGCTATTTGAAACTTTAAATTTGACTCAGATCTCGATGGCAATGCAATATTATTTTGCTTTCTAGAAAGTTTAAAACCCAAGTTATCATTTTCATGAAAATGTTAAACAAAAACTAATGAACCTGAGAATTAAACTTTTGAAATTAATTCAGTATTTAATAATAATAATGGGGATATATAATATTCTGGCGAATCCATTAATGCGATAGCGTGGCTATCGCGCCCAAAGGGACAGATCGGTACCGCGCAGATAAAAGGCTTGCCTGAACAGTTAGATGACTGGAAGGTTTGTGTTTCGTCAGGTGCCATCTTGATTGTTACAGGTTATTCCACTGGTTTCTGGAACGATAAGAGAGGTATATAAAAGAAGCCGTGGCTAGTTTATCGGACAGTCGTCAATGGACTATTTTAACCTGAGGACTGTGATTTGAAAGATAATTCTTTTGTTTATTTACGTGTGCAGAAGTGACGAGAGATTGTGTTTGTTTATGTTACGTCATCTTACTGTCAAGGGTGAACAAACAGTGTGTTTATACGGAAATAAAGTACATTTTGAATTTCTGCAACTTGGACTTTTATTTTTGCGAAACCAGAAAGTCAAAATATGTAGATAATAAGAAGCGCCTGTAACAGAGACTTAGATTTACTATTCTATCATTAATTATCTACTAGATGAGCCACACGGTTTTCCTCGCAAACACTATACATGGAACTGTTGGGAAAAAAAAAATTGCAAACCCTGGAAGTTAGTTCTAATTTGTAAAGGAAGTATTCAATTGCATCCAAAACTGCAATACCCAAACTTCTGCGGAAGTACTGTAAAAAATAAGAAAATAAAATAAAAATAGAAATAAGTTTCTATTTGTGGTTATTCAATGAACTGCGTAACTCATATACAAAAAGCCCGTTAAATATTAACTTTTTTATATTTTAAATTTATTGGGAGTCGATTAATGACACTAAACAACACTTACTTTTAAATTTTCCCGGAATTAGTTTCAGAGGCCTTCCCTCTATCTTCAGCCGGACATCGACTGGTTCTCATTGGTGTAGCTGGCAATATTTTGTCATCAGTCTCCTCTGGTGGCAGTTCGAGGAACTTGCTGAACAAATCTTTCTGGGGGATGTCGAAATTGAATACTTTGTTCCTATTTTTTGAAAAAAAGATTTGTTCCCATGTGGACAGTTCTTGTTTTCCTGTTGAATGTTATAGTAATTTTGGTTCCGGATTTATGTTGTGGTTTTTTTCCCAAAAATGTGTGGCCACTGCTGATTTTTCTAATTGTTTGTATTTTATGTTCCTAAAGTGTTCCTGTGCTCTTGTTTCTAAATTTATTTTGGTTTTTCCAATATAAATTTGAATACAGGCACAGCATTCAATTTGATATATCCCAGATTTTTTGTTAGATGGAATGGCATCTTTGATGTTTGAGCAAATTAGGTTTTTTAAGGAGTAATGGTTCACTGGTGCTAGTTGAATGTTTTGTTTTTTGAAGACTTTTTTGAAGTTATCAAAGGCCCATGGAAGGTAAGTGAATGTTTTGAAGATCATTTTAGTTTCTGTAACTAAGAGGATATATCAAATTGAATGCTGTGACTGCAGTCAAATTTATATTGGAAAAACCAAAATAAATTTAGAAACAAGAGCACATGAACACTTTAGGAACATAAAATACAAACAGTTAGAAAAATCAGCAGTTGCTACACATTTTTGAAAAAAAAACCACAACATAAATCCGGAACCAAAATTACTAAAACATACAACAGGAAAACAAGAACTGTCCACATGGGAACAAATCTTTTTTCAAAAAATAGGAACAAAGTATTCAATTTCGACATCCCCCAGAAAGATTTGTTCAGCAAGTTCCTCGAACTGCCACCAGAGGAGACTGATGACAAAATATTGCCAGCTACACCAAGGAGAACCAGTCGATGTCCGGTTGATGATAGAGGAAGGCCTCTGAAACCAGTTCGGGGAAAATTTAAAAGTAAGTGTTGTTTAGTGTCATTAATCGACTCCCAATAAATTTAATTTATACAAAAACACTGTTTTCAACACTTCCATGAAAGGTTTTTTTATATTTATTTATTTATTAGATCGGTCAGCAATTATACATACTTTGCAGATCTGGGAGAACAAATGCAGAATAATGATGGAGTAATAACATTGTAGACTTCTTCTTTATCATCTTCTTCTTTCACAGATTATGTCTTTGTTCCGATCTTACATATGTTCAGCCAAACTCTTGTTTTGTCTTCCTACCAATCTTCTTCATCTAGGTTTATGCATGACTATCCTCTTCCGTATCATATTGTAAAGCTCCATGGTTACATTAATAAATATTCAAATATCAATTTGTTAGAAATAATCGTAAATACATCTTGGAGTGTCGGAAGGTCATATCCACGTATTCTGTGTTTCAAAGTTTATAAATTTTAATGTATTCAACCAACAGCTAGTTGGATATGTGATGTAATTACGTAAAGTTATATATTACGTGAATGTTGAAGAAAATTTGTATTTTGCGTGTGGTGAAAAATGAATTTTTAATATAGTCATATTGTACATTCACACGCATAAGTTCCAGAGTACCTCTGAGCCAATTACCCACAGTTTATATTGAATGTTTTCAACGAATTAATATTTAAATAATTCTTTCATGTAAACATGTACAATAGAATAATAAAGAAATATTGTTTGATTTATCGTATTTTTTCTTTCTTTCACCACACACGAAAATACGCATTTACTCTCCGTGTACATGGTACAACATTTGCCTTTCTGCATCACAATCTAATTAATGTTTGAGTACACTTCAAATATAAAAATAATTGATTGCTGCACACATGTACGTGGACGTCTGTCCATTACGGAGTTCATCCCAAATAGTGACTAGCTTCCCGCTGTTTAACTAAAATGCCATGCGATGTAGTTGTTATAGAATCTCCCAGAGGTGTGCTGTCCGCGAGCTAATTTCAGGTACTAAGTAAGTCGTTAAACCACTTGTAACACCCAGTGTAAATTTCAATATACCCAAGCTAGTGGGAATTTATTTCTTCAAATAATTTTTGATACACTGTTCTCTCCACTTGACCTTTCCTTTATTCAGGCATTTCTAAATTTATCTTTGGAACTGAGAGCCTCCATGGAGGAAAATTATTTTACTAGTTCTGTGTATTAAAAAGAAAATATCTGCTCTTAGTTGCTTCAAGTATTAGAAAATTCTAATTTTGTTACTCAGTGTTTGTTCTGATGTAATCCAAAAATATATCTGAATTTTGTTATTGGAAAATAGTCTGCTATATTAACTATTAACTTTGGATTTAAATTCCGTGTCTTTCAAGGATCAATATCAAATTTTCATAAAAATCCTCCATTATAAAATAGCATTGATGTGATCTATTTCTATAAACATTTATTTTCTTGAAATAGCTCTAACAGTTATAATAAATCTCCATATATTTGTAAGACACTTTTGTAACTGTCGAATCTCGGTAAGGGCGAGTTACCTGGATAAGGCTTTTCCCGGAGTTTTACCTCTTCCTAAAACACGAATGTCGGTTAACTCTAAGCTCCATAGACCATGGACCCATTTGAGCATCATTTCACCCATTCCGTTGATCTTCCGATATGAACTTAAAAAGTTAAAGGATGTAAATTGCAGAAAAAACTGTTATAAGAAATTAAATATTTACCTTGCATTTCAGACATTGCTACTGAATCACTTTTGAACAACCATTGAAACCTAGACAAACTTGTTGATACTTAACAGGACTTACATAACAGTTTACGTATACTTAAGTTAACTATTTAAGACCTATTTTTTGTGATTGGTTTAGATTTTTCAATGCCTGTGATTAGTTTCAAATGACGAGTTATTATTCTTGTTGTATTATCCCTGCCATGCGAATTAAACGTAATTCTAAAGAGCTTACGTAGAAAAAAGCTCTTGAAAGATGTAACAATTGCTGATGTTTTCCATCCTCTGCAATTTCCTATCGAGCTTAAAAATAAATATGTGATAAAATAATACAACCTCGATTTTTCTAAGCTGACCAGAATGAAATGCTATTTAAAACGACTTTTCACAAGAATAGATCAGTTCATATGAGTACAAGTCTTCAGATGTTATTCTCTGTCGTTTCTGTCCTTATAAAATTCGTTAGGTTACCCCAAAACTTCTGGAAATATTCGACAGTAATTAGGAGGAATTCTGCTTTTAAGGCTCTGAAATTGACTAATATGCTTTGGATAATTTAGACGTTATTAAGTTGCTGTGATTAAAAGCATTGGAAAGCCAGAGAGGCAATTCCTTCCCTTCTCCTTAATTCCTTCTGCTTTACCTAAGCATTCCTTAAACTTCATTAAGTTATAAGTTCCTCCTTGGCACGAGGATATTACTCTACTTGAAACAAACTTTCTTATATTTTACCGGCACCTGACGAATTTACTGCTAGTTTCTGCTAATTGTTTGGAACTCGACTCCAAGAATTCGCAATTTGCATTCATCATTTGCCAAGTTATATCCAGGATCTGCTTTACCGGGCTCTCTAGATACACTTTATTACCCTCAGAGCTGAAAACTGACTGTAGACTAACGTAGAGCACTGGAGAAAGTTGCAAGTTGCTTGTTCACTGTCGTAAACTTCTAAAATAGTTAGGTCTAAAAACACTTGGAAGATCCTAACTTACGAAAGTAGTCATAGCAACTGCAAATAATGGCACATCAGCCAAGTCAAACTAGAAATGTAACATAAGGACACATGTAATTGAAACAATGAAAGTAAAAATTACATGACAATCACTATTCTTGAACAAATTACTCTTAAACGCGTTTACTGCTCTATGTACTTCACGTTAACTGTCATGAAAGTTATATTTTTGCTAATTTATGTAGTTAAAGAAGAAATTTGAAAATTATTTACTGCTTTAAAAGGTTGTAACAATGTGATGCTGTGGTTATTTTTATGTGACAACAGATAAAAATGTGAATTACAATTTTCCTTTGAGATAACAACTCTTTTTAATTTACGTCCTCCAACATTGGCATATCGGATGATGAATGAAATGATAATTAAGTCCAGGGTCCGTAGAACTGTTTTGTTATGCTTTAGGCTCCGAGAATTGAAAAAAATGTTTAAATATGTTTAAATATATGGTTTAAAATTCGATGTGGACATGTTAAAGTTAGTAAGAAAGGAAATTGTTACAATTCAGTAGGCCATGAAATGACGCAACATTTAAACGATTTAAATTATTATTTAAATCTATTTAATAATTTAAATAAGTAAAAATTATTATTTAGGATATTTAATAATGGTATGGAAAAGTTTTTATATAAAATTTATTACATAAAATTTATGAAGAAATGTATAAAACTTGAATGATGTTGATTTGTCGTGATGGCAACGGCAAAAAGACTATAATCACCTGGATTGGAAGTGATTCCTTCTTCTTCATTTGACTTCCATGGTGAAAGGACGTGTGAGTAAGTCCGCAAATAGACGCTCATATGCAAAGGCAATTTTTGTGTGTAAGAATATATTGTCACCCAATGATCGGCAGGCACGACCAACGACAGCTGAGTAAGGGACCATAGGCATATGGCCCACACCCACCCATTTATCTCAGTCACTAACTGAGGGGATGATTAGGGAGGTGTCACTTGTCGCTGGCCGCCTCTTCCCCCTTCCCCTGCCATCTGGAACCTTCGCGGTGATTCACTGAAACTGGAGGCTTCGAGAAACAGTGATATCCCTATAAAGGGGGGCTGCAGTGAGTGAGTTGATTCAGTTCTTGGCGAGCCGCGTAAGAGCGCCGTGCTAGTGTACGGACCAGAAGAGTGTGTACGTGCATCGGAAGGGTGTACGTAACTGTGAACGCAAAGTGGAACTGTAACGGACTGACTGGTGAATTTTAAATGTGTGCATTACGTAACTGTGCAATCAGCAAGTGTTCCGATTTTAATTCGGTGGAAATAAATAACATTTTTGAGTGGCGTAATTGGACATCTCATTTTACTAACCCACAAAGTCACAATATGTAATAGTATATTTTACTTCGTACATCAAAAAAGTGATTATTGGTGATCAGTTAAAAGGATTGCACCAGAGAATATTGATATCGATTGATTTATGTTAGAAAAAAGTTGCATCCCTAATAAATCTCAGAGTTTGGAGATTTGTTGGAGAAATTATAAATAATATTTTATTTAAAACAACATTATCCTTCCATATCACCCCTGGAAAGAAGAGTCCATGCAGAGACCAGAGCAGCCGAGAAACGACTAGATCGAACTCCGAGAACTTCGAAGAAGTCCATCATCACCAAAATTATTTCTACACTCCACAATGGAACATATATTTTTATGTTCCAACATGTAAGTGATATGATGTGAATGTCTTATGATTGGTAGTTTTAAAGATGAGGTTATGTAATGTGTGACGTGAACCAGTAAAAATTAAGTTTGGTTGGTAGTGATGGCAACGAGAGAATGAAAAATCAATAATTTTGGTAAAACAGCTAGTTAAGGAAGCGTCTTTCGATTGCGTAAGGTTGAAGAGAAGAGACGTATTTTGGACTGTGAAATGTCGAAGAGAACTGACTAAAATATTAAAAGTAACTAAAACTGACTTTCAGAAAATAGTATCGAAGCAATATTATTTTTATGTAAACTGTTGTATAAAAATAGCATAAAGTCTACAATACTTATAGGAAAGCACTATAGATCGGGATGGTTCATACGTTAGATCAAATGTTAAAAGTAGTATAATTTGTTTCTGAAATATCTGTATGAGAATAATTTCATATGCCAGTTTCCTATGTCAGTATTCTCACCCAATTATCGGAAGGCATGACCAACTGACGGCTGAGTTAGGGCCGTGAAGCAATCGGCCACGCCTACCCACGCCTCGTTGTAGTGCTAACGAGGGGATGGATGGAAAAACGTCACTAGCCATCTCCTTCCCCTCCCCTTGCCGTCTGGAAACTTCGGGATGATTCACTGAACCGCGAGACTTCCAGAAACGGCGATCTTGATATAAAAAGGGGCTGCAGTTGGCGAGTCAGTTTAGTTCTTAGCGAGCAGCCATAGGACCGCCGTGCTAGTGAACGGACTGGAATACTGTGTACGTGTATCACAGGAGTTGTACGTAATTGTGAGTGTGGTGTGTACCTGTGACAGACGAACTGGTGAATTGTAATGTGTGCACTACGTAATTCTGTGTAATCGGCAAGTGTTCCAACTGTAATTCGGTGGAAATAAAGAACATTTTGAGTTTGTACAGTTGGACTTTTAATTTCACGAACCCACAAAATCAGAGCATTAAAACAAAATCCTAATAATTTTATAATTTAAAGCTTTTCAATTGTGCATTCTGAGGAATATCTAATAATTTACATAAATATAAAAGGAACAGGATGAGTAGAGCCATACTGAAGAATTCAACGACGTAGCCATGATTTGAACCACGTATCTCCCAGTCTCCTTCCGGCTGGTCTAAACACTGAGCTACTATGGCCAACATGGCGACATGACATTAAATTCTCCAACTGACTCGTATGTTCCCCGGTAGACCACTAGGGGTTCTCATATACAACGAGACACGCACCCTTTTTTGGCGACTTATGTACTATGGTGTAAGTACTTAGGTCCCAGACTTCATAATTAAACCACTATATTAAGGTAAATTTCCATAAAGGGAAAAGAGTTTTCCTCAATCTGCAGATATTCGATACATCAGCACGTTTAAAAAAAGTTTGATTGCTCTATAACAGAGGTTTTTCTTTTTGGGATTTACGCCCTCTAACGCTAAGTCATATCGGACGATGAATGGGTGAAATGATGCTCAAATGAGCCCAGGGTCCATGGAGCTTAAAGTTACCCGACGTTCGTCTTTACGGATAAGGGGAAACCCCGGAAAAGGCCTCATCCAAGTAACTCACCCTGTACGAAATTCGAACTCGGGACTTCTGGAACAGAGTTGTGTGATATGATGATGTGATACGAATATATATATATATATATATATATATATATATATATATATATATATATATATATATATATATAGACGTTTGTTAGTCTAACAAAAGCCCAAGAACGGCTGAACCGATTGGCCTAGTTTTCATTTTGGAATATTTAAGTCCAAGGAAGGTTTAAAAGGTAAGAAAAAATGTGCTGAAGTGATAATGGAGCAGGTAATTAACTAAATATTAAAAAGTTTGCACAAACTTTTATTTAACACACCTCTTATTTCCAACAAACAATAGCATTATAAAATACGAAGGAATTCCACTGCTTGACAAAGTTCTCAAAGTTGTTTCAATCATCCCCAACATCGTCGGAGAAAATTTGCAATCTGTGCAATGTAACGAGGCTGTGAAATAGCAAATAGCTAGTGCAAGTGAGAGGAAATCTAGATCCCGCTTATTCCGATGATTCCAACGGATTTATCTTTTGAATTTAAGCGTCTATAATTTCACATGCATTTGGCCTTTGCGATGACCAGTAATAAATCGCAAGGGCAGTCATTGGAAGTTTTCGGAACAAACTTGGGTTTCCATTACACAAATATAGCTATTTGTAACATAAACTTCAGTTATCTTAACAAAATTATGTTAATTTTTATTTTTTTAATTGAGAGCTATTTCTCAAACAAATTGCTTGCATCGTCAGACCATCAACACAGACTGTTGTCTAGGATTCCAGTTACCATGTAATGTTTTTTCAGTATTACCAAAATCTGAAAAAAAAGGAACAACCTAAAAACAGAATCAACTGCTGCTACTTCAAAATTCATTACGCGATGTATATTTTTAAAATAAATATATTTTCTCAAACTATTAAATCTATCGGACCATTTCATAATTCTAATAATTTAACTTCAGGATTTATTTCATGGTTAAATGACAAAAAATGATCTGCTACGGCCGATTTCTCCGTTTGTTTACAATTAATGTTACGAAAATGTTCTTTCATTCTGGTTTACAAATTACGTTTCGTCTTTCCAATATAAACCTGATCACAATATAAAAATTTTCGTAACATTAAGTAGAAAGAATAAATTGGCTGTAGCGGATCATTTTTGGTCATTTAAACATGAAATATATCCTGAAGCTAAATAATTAAAACAATTAAATAGTCCGATAGATTTAATGGTTTGGGAAAATATATTTATTATTTAAAATAAGCATAGTGTAATGAATTTTGAAATACCAGCAATTACATATCTTTTTAGGTTTGTTTCGTTTTCAGATTTTGGTAACACTGAAAAAACATAATAACATTATAACCGGAATTGTTGACAAGGAAGTCTAGTAATGGACTGAAAATGCGAGTGAATTGTTCGTTAAATCGATCTCAATTAGAAACAAGAATTAATGTGATTTTCTTAAGAGAAGTGAACTTTTTGTTACAAATAGTTATATTTGAGTAATATTCATTGCCTCACTGTAGCTAGCTTCATCTTCTACGTAATCATTGGGTTTCCATGATTCTCTCATGATTCTCACAAGTTCGCGCGTCGGAAAGCCACCATATTTATATATTTATACACCAGAAGAAAAGACAAAATTATTGTTTATAGTTTCAGACAGATGTTACTGGTGGTACAAGGTTCGCCGGATCCGCTACTATTGGATAAAACTGTGGGCTTCAGAAATTTCATCTATAAATATACCTTTAAGTAGGAAATTTAGTTCCAAAGAGAATTTGATAACGATGATGATATGGAAAAATAGAGAATAAGAACAAGAAAACAAAATCCAAAAGAGAGAAGGGAGAGAGGAGATGAGGGAGAGAGTGAAAGAAACTGGAAGTAAACGAGTAATGAAAATTCTTGTAGACGTAACTGCTGTGTCGACCCTAGAGGTGCCAATCGGACTGCCGGCCTCACGCCCACGTGTCCTGTTAGAGTTCGGCAATCGTATAACCGATATGGTCAGTTACGCTTTCTCCTGCCACAATTTTGGTTTTCTTGGGCTGGAAATCTACCAGTCTTAGTTGCCAAGTTTTCTCACAATGCTCTATGGTATAGTATATAACATTTGTACTCCTAAGGTTAGCATCGATCCCAAGTACATTCCGTTGCTATGATACAGAGCACCTTTCTCCAGAATGCTGCACCAAGCCACAGTTTACCAAAATGTCTTACATAGTATTCCATATGCATTAATTAAATCACCAATTACCTAATGCAAATGTTGTAAAGAGGGCCCTTTTGTGTGCTGCTAATTTTGCTACTTCCAGGCTTCAAACATATAACTTCTGCAGAGGAAGAAAGGAGTCACTGGTGTATTTCAGAAATGGCTTTTGACCAAAACTACCTAGCCGCTCCTAAGTGTCCAACTGCATCTCAAGGGAAGCATCTTGTTTCTGCCGTACCGCTGAGTGCTATTTGCTATTACAGCTGGACGGAATCCTTCTGTGAAAGTTCATTTGAAGCTCTGAGCACAAATTCCAACAGAGCCTAAACCCTCTGAGTATCTGGGTACCCAAGGGAAATGCAATGTAAGATTAAGATTGACGTTCTTACTCGTAAACAAGTCACACGAGGTTCTCCTCTCATTACCAAGCCTCAGCTCTCTTCTACTTTAATAAAAGTATATGTTGCGTTAATTCACATGATTTTGTTAATACGTTAACAACGAAGTACTATTATCCTTCTATCAGTCAATAAAAACGTCTGTAAATATTGTGTATTTACATATTTTCTTGTAGCATGTAGCATCAATGAGAATAGAGAAGTGAAGTTGGCTTAAACGATTGTCAAGTGTTTTGAAAGTTAGTGACTATAGTATCCTTCGTGGTGTAGTCATTCTATTCTCTTTGCATAACCTTCAGAAACAAAGCAAAGAAACCCATATTTCCATATCAGAAAATTGTTACAATACTTCAAAACTACTAAAACAAAACCATTACCGTTACACAGTGGGTGTTGGGGTTAAACGTTGAAAAGATTTAAATCATTATCTAAATCTATTTAATAATTTAAATAAGTAATAAAAAGTTATTTAGAATATGGAATAATGGTATGAAAAAGTTGTTACACAAAACTTATGAAGAAATGTATAAAAGTTGAATGATTTTGATTTGTCGTTATGACAACGGCAAAAAGAATAAGCACCTGGACTGCAGGTGATTTCTTCTCCAACTCAACCACAGGTCGAAATGCTACAGTACGCTGACGACGTGTTGTTCTGCAAAATCAGACACATTCTCAGAGCCTTCATCCCAATACAGAGACACCTCCGCCTCACACAGGCGTTGGCGGATGTCCGTAAATTCGGACAAAAGCCACACCATTTATCTTACAAAGCTACACGCCCCCGCTGACTACTCCAACTTCCACTTAGAGGCCGCAGGATAGAGTGAACAAACTCCATGAAGTACCTGGGCGTTCAACTTAACTTTCCGCGGACACATCAGGGAACTATCGGCAAGGTTACAGGGGATTATTGCATTACTATACCCTAAGCTGGGTTCACGCTCGATGCCAGTCCGCTTAAAGCTTATAATTCCAGTCATGTTGTACGCCTGTGAAATCTGGGGCATGGCTGCAGATAGCTGGCTAGCATACCTTCAGCGTGCACAAAATAGAGGACTCCGATCCATCTATTCTGTGGGTCGTTCTTTCCCCGTGAGGTTGCTTCACGAAGCTTCTCTTCTCCCATAAATGGAGGACGAAATTAGGCGCCGGGCGAAAAAATTCTACGCTCAAATTCCAGCTCACAGAAGCGCCCTGGTTCGCTCTCCAGGAGATTACGACACTACGAGACGCCAGGTACCCCGTATGGCATGCAGGCACCCGAGGTAACCAAGGATTTAATCCAAACAGCAGCAAAAGGTGAGCCCCAAAATCTCCAAATGAGCTGTATGGCTACAAAATTTACCCCATGTTTAATCAAATAAAACAGCAGGGTGTAAACAAAAAAGCTGTTCGGCATCCTGTACAAAAGAGGAGCCAAAAGCTACCTCAGCAAAATTTCTTCATCAAAATAATCCCACCCCATCCTGTATCATCAAACTTTTCAACCTGCGGTCAGACCCAAAATTACTGCGTGGGTACGCAGTAAATGCCTTCTGGCTGTTAACAGCCGGTCAGTACCGAGTGGAGTGGAGTGGAGTGATTTCTTCTTCTTCATTTGTCTTCAATGGTGAAAGGACGTGTAAGTCCGCAAATAGACGCTCATGTTCAAAGGCAATTTTTGTGTGTAAGAATATATTTATAAGTATATTTTACTTGTTGCATCAGAAAAGTGATTATTGTTGAACAGTTAAAAGGATTGCACCAGGGAATATTCATATCGATTGATTTATGTTAAAAATCTTCGTTCTTAATAAATCTCAAAGTTTGGAGATTCGTTGGGGAGATTATAAATAATCTGTTATTTAAAACATTATCCTTCCATATCCGCGACCAACCCTGATTCAATTCAAATCAATTCCAGGCTGGCAGGCTGTTTGGAACAGCCCGAAGGGTGGTCAAATCGTGTACCTGCTCTGGGAAGAGCTTTACCACGTTTGTCAGGATGTGGAACTTGCAGGATGACGGGTGTAAATTAAGTGGGTATAGAAAAGGGAGGTAGCTTGTTGCTCCTCAGGAAATGATGAACAGGGTGCCATAGACAGCGTGCACCGCTGGTGGATTAGTTAATAAACTTGGAAGAAGATAAGTATAATTTTGAGTTTTCCAGAATAAATTTTGGGTTGCTGTAATTTAGTTTAGGCAGGAATGGGGATCACGAGGTTACCGGTAATAACCGCAAGACATGCGGGCTAACCGGTATCGCTTTAAGCGACGCTCACGTGGTGCACAGTCCACAAGGGATCTGACTAGGGCGCTCTGGTGTTGAGGCAAACCCTCGAAGAATTTTGTCGCCCCGCGCCTAATTTCATCCTCCACATATCGGAGGGATGAAGCCTCGTGAAGTAGTCTCACGGGGAACCTTGTGCATACAGAATAAATAATCTGAAGACATTTATTCTGTGCTCGTTGGAGCAGTACCAGGTTTGAGCCTGTGGCCATACCCCAGACTTCGCACGCATAGAGCATGACAGGGACGATCAGAGCCATAAAGAGGTGCAACTTTAGGGAAACAGACATCGCAGACCTAAGCACTGGTTATGTGATGGCACCGCACCACACGACCGACGCACTTGCTCCTGGATGTGTTCCCGAAAAGTTAGGCCCTTGTCCAGCTTGACTCCCAAGTATTTGAATTCTCCCACCTGGTCCCTTGCCCAAAGTAGGTAAATGTGGGGAAATTGGCGGGAAAGCGGCGCTTGGTGAACAGTATCGCTTGGCTTTTCTCCGTGTTAATGGGCAATCGCCAAAGCGTGCACCAATCCTGGAGGAGGATTAAATAACGTTGAATTGGATTGAAGGTTCTGGGTGGGTGTCTGTTTGTTGAAAATAGCAGCACGTCGTCAGCATATTGCGCTATGTTGTCGTATGTTCAGTGGGAAGTTCAGCCACGTAGACGCGGTAGAGCGTCGGGGATAACACAACTTTCGGGGACACCACCGCGGATAGACCTTTGTGTAGATGTTTTTCCCGCCATTGTGACAGTGAAGAAAGAGAAGAGTCCATGCAGATACCAGAGCAGCCGAGGAAAGACTATATCGAACTCTGAGAACTTCGAAGAAGTCCATCATCACCCAAATTTTTCTGCACCCCTCATTTGAACATTTTGTTTCAACGTGTAGACATTTGTACTGGTAATTGTCTATAATGTTATGAACAATACTATTATGTGTTTCAAAAGGGATGACGTATGTCCTTGAACGCTACGAGATGAGCAACCGGATGTAGTCCTGTGGTGCAGTCATATTATATTACCCGTAAGTGGTGAATGAAGAGCGACAACGAATACGTGTCTAATAAATGCTATTTATGCTAAGACAGATATTCAGATTTTGCAAAGGGTAATCAAGGATGAGAATGGTGAGTAATGTTTCTACCATTGCCATGAACATTCCATACTTTTATCTAAAATACTCTTCCTAATACCAATAAACAAAGGGTATTATAACAATGCATCGCGACATAACCACCATAATGAACATCAATGACATATGCGTGTATGTACGTTTGTAATTACTCAGAAATGTTATCACGTATGCAGCCCCCGTGTGGGGATACGCTGCAAAAACTCACTTACACAAATTGTAAACGCTACAAAACCGAATAATCCGAATAATTACAAAGCAACCGCCGGTAGCACCGGCCAATCTGTTGCACAACAAACTAAGACTACACTCAATTGAGGTATTTATCAGAAGACTCAGTTTCAACCTATACAAGCGTAAAGATAAAAACATTAACGCACTAATACAGCAACTAGGCAATTACGAAACCGAATACAATAAACACAAAAGACCGCTGTCCATATTTAATAGGACCATAGGGTTGGGAGACCCAGATATAGACATCCAAGAGTATCTAAACACTCTCGTAAGACTTCTATAGAAGTAGTAAGATTACCCATGACTGCACACCACGCCCTGGCATTTGGCAGTTCCACAAGTCCTTGCTCTTAGTCAAGGCGGCTCTGGTGGGGAGGCAACCCCCTCCCCCCATACTTACACGACAATCGCTATGAACAATGGTTATAATCAATCTAATGCGAACAAATTCAACTTAGAATCAACTTCATACTAGACGTAGCTTACGCATAGAACTAACAATCATACATATCTTAGCGACCACCACTAACTTTAGTGACACGTTCTACACTCTCAGGTTAGACAATACATTAACTAAGAACTATAAACTAATGCAAATAAAGTAGTATAACTCATACATGACTATTTTCTCTATCATTGAGGATGCAACCACTATGTTAGGACGGTGTTTCCTATTGGAAACGACACTACATCCGACTACATCCCTCACCACGAATCCGCGAGGGCATATTCAGGGCTTCGGACATACTTATGTCCTAGCATCCAATCTCACCTTGCTTAGACCATACGGCCAACCTCTACACGCTCTCCATGAATCCGCAGGTGCACATAGCGGTACTGCTGGAGTTCCTCACCTGACTTCCCTCCGGTGGAGGTTTTTTAGTGGGTAGTACCTTCGGGTGAAGCTCACACTCCCGGCTGCACCATCCCAGTACAGTCGGGGTTAGGCCATAAATGGATTTTTCCTCCACTTGAAAAAAAAAGAAAGTAAACGTTTTGGCATGACGTGATAAAGGAATTGAAGCTGTCATGAGCAGAAGTGGCTAAGTCACTGTTTCAAAATTGTGCAAGAGAGCTGCTCAAAGTTCTCAAAATCAATTTTAAATACAAAAATAGTAATACAAATGAAGGAATTTTACGTAATGGTTCCGTTTGGAGGTACAAAGTACTGTGTTGAAGTGTTTCTCACGGTTTGATATATGTAGCACGTGTGAATGATATTTTAGTATTAGGACTTAACAACCTTTAACCTAAAATGGATGAAAAGTTGTTAAGTCACTTGACTTAACGGCTTCTGATTCTTAATATTAGAGTTTTTCCATGATATAATATTATGATATGCAGCCATGAATAAACCATTACTTTTTCACCAGTGCATCTCTACTATGGACTAATCCAGTATGCACTTCATGGATTGACATACAACATTGTCTTCAACAAATAACCCCATCTCTATTACGTCATATTCTACATCACTTCCATGCCACTGTGTCATAAAATGTGGTACCTTCTGGCAGATTGGAATGTTCCATTAGTGAACGAACATCGTAATACTTTGCCTTCTTAATATTCCGAACCTGTCTGATGTGTTTTTAGCACTATCACATATCTTGTGTAAGGCTTGCAACATCACCACTCTACTCAAGAGAGACTGGGGACGATATAGGGAGGAAGAGGTCGTTTTTTTGTAATTTACGTCCTACAACGTTAAGTCATATCGGATGTTAAATGGAATGGGTGAAATGATGCTCAAATGAGCCCGGGGTCCATAGAGCTTAGAGTTACCCTAAATAATTCTTTCAGGATAAAGGAAAACCCCAGAAAAAATTTATCTAGGTAACTCACCCTTACCGAAATTCAAACTCGGGACCTATTAAACGTGAAGCAGACACGCTACCATCACGCTACCAAGGCGGGCGAAGAAGACACTGTGTGACGAACTTCTGGTACACATGCTCTTTGGAAATACATACCCCAATTAAAATGAATGCAAGAATACTTCTTACAGGGACATGGTCGAGGGCATCTCTGAAGTCAAAATCTTCAACAACTGGAGTGCCATCATATTACCCACTATCGGATATTGGACGTTTGACATAGACAACATCAATAGGCTTCTTCTGTGGTGTCAGTTTCACCCATGTGGAAAGGACTAAGACTTTATTCATTGATCGTTTCTTCTCAATATTGCCAAAATTTTGTGAATAGGCATGAAAGAGTGCCCTGGTATTGGGAAGTACAGATTAAATTTCTGAAGGTGCACTTGAGGAATGTCTAAATACGCCTAAGTCTAAATTGTCTAAATTAAATTTTATCAAAAACTGATATCAAAGAGCTTGGATGCTAAAGTGTATTTGCACCACTAAATGGCTAAGTCAGAAACTGCTTGACTTAACATCTTACTCGAAAAGGCTGACTTAACAACTTTTATTTCTGAAATTGTTGCCCACTCAACATGCCAGGGTCGACCTAACTTCTTCTTCTTCTTCTTCTTCTTCTTCTTCTTCTTCTTCTTCTTCTTCTTCTTCTTCTTCTTCTTCTTCTTCTTCTTCTTCTTCTTCTTCTTCTTCTTCTTCTTCTTCTTCTTCTTCTTCTTCTTCTTCTTCTTCTTCTTCTTCTTCTTCTTCTTCTTCTTCTTCTTCTTCTTCTTCTTCTTCTTCTTCTTCTTCTTCTTCTTCTTCTTCTTCTTCTTCTTCTTCTTCTTCTTCTTCTTCTTCTTCTTCTTCTTCTTCTTCTTCTTCTTCTTCTTCTTCTTCTTCTTCTTCTTCTTCTTCTTCTTCTTCTTCTTCTTCTTCTTCTTCTTCTTCTTCTTCTTCTTCTTCTTCTTCTTCTTCTTCTTCTTCTTCTTCTTCTTCTTCTTCTTCTTCTTCTTCTTCTTCTTCTTCTTCTTCTTCTTCTTCTTCTTCTTCTTCTTCTTCTTCTTCTTCTTCTTCTTCTTCTTCTTCTTCTTCTTCTTCTTCTTCTTCTTCTTCTTCTTCTTCTTCTTCTTCTTCTTCTTCTTCTTCTTCTTCTTCTTCTTCTTCTTCTTCTTCTTCTTCTTCTTCTTCTTCTTCTTCTTCTTCTTCTTCTTCTTCTTCTTCTTCTTCTTCTTCTTCTTCTTCTTCTTCTTCTTCTTCTTCTTCTTCTTCTTGTTCTTCTTCTTGTTCTTGTTCTTGTTCTTGTTCTTGTTCTTGTTCTTGTTCTTGTTCTTGTTCTTGTTCTTGTTCTTGTTCTTGTTCTTGTTCTTGTTCTTGTTCTTGTTCTTGTTCTTGTTCTTGTTCTTGTTCTTGTTCTTGTTCTTGTTCTTGTTCTTGTTCTTGTTCTTGTTCTTGTTCTTGTTCTTGTTCTTGTTCTTGTTCTTGTTCTTGTTCTTGTTCTTGTTCTTGTTCTTGTTCTTGTTCTTGTTCTTGTTCTTGTTCTTGTTCTTGTTCTTGTTCTTGTTCTTGTTCTTGTTCTTGTTCTTGTTCTTGTTCTTGTTCTTGTTCTTGTTCTTGTTCTTGTTCTTGTTCTTGTTCTTGTTCTTGTTCTTGTTCTTGTTCTTGTTCTTGTTCTTGTTCTTGTTCTTGTTCTTGTTCTTGTTCTTGTTCTTGTTCTTGTTCTTGTTCTTGTTCTTGTTCTTGTTCTTGTTCTTGTTCTTGTTCTTGTTCTTGTTCTTGTTCTTGTTCTTGTTCTTGTTCTTGTTCTTGTTCTTGTTCTTGTTCTTGTTCTTGTTCTTGTTCTTGTTCTTGTTCTTCTTCTTCTTCTTGTTCTTCTTCTTGTTCTTCTTCTGCTTCCTCTTCTGCTTCCTCTTCTGCTTCTTCTTCTGCTTCTTCTTCTGCTTCTTCTTGTTGTTCTTGTTCTTCTTGTTGTTCTTGTTCTTCTTCTTCTTCTACCTCACGGCTTTCTTCTACCCGTTCCGGCTCCAAATTGGTCTGCCCATCTTTTCTTCGGTCTTCCCTGGTTTCTTCTTCCTATAGGTTTATAGATTAAGGCTAATTTTGGTATTCTTTTATTATTCATCCTCTGAACATGTTCTTTCCATTGATTTCTATTTCTTTCAATAGTGTGGTTTATTTCTTCTACTTTTAATTCTGTCCTAATATCCTGACTACGTTCTTTATCAATTTCGGTATATCCAACTATTGCTCTTATGAATTTCATTTCTGATGACTGTATTCTCGTACTATTTACTTTTTTTAGTGTCCTTGTTTCTGGTCCATAGATAAGAGTTGGTATTGCCATTGTTTTGTATAGTTTTATTATAGAATTCTTTCTTGTTTTATTTTTTAACATCTTCTGATCCACAAATCTTTTAGCACTATTAGAGAACTGGTGTTCAAAGTGCTTATCGTGTGTTTAACAGAATTTCTGAAAAGCATTGACTTAACAACTTCTGAATTTGAGTGCTTCAATTACTTTGAATATGCCAAGGTGTTTGTAAAATTCGAGCGAGAGTAAACAGTACACTTCCTGCTGGCCTGTAAAATGCTGCATTTATAGAAAGCGTGTGGTCACAATATATGTTTATGAATGGTTCGTAATCTCTACTTACTCTAGAGGGTTCAAAGCAGTATGATTCAGCTGTTCTTCCAGGGAAATGTGTATAAGCTGGATCAACTTACACCTGAAATGAGACGCGAGGAAATGTGCCTTCCACCTTTACACTGCCAATAAATTGAGTTAATATGGTCTTAAATAATGTTGCAAACACAAATAATGTTTTTAGACTAACTCTACTGAATGACTTATTTACCAAGAAATTGATAAGGTAACAGTCTGGCAAAACTGTGTGTAACATGGAGATAAACTACAAGAAGACGACGTTTGGAAAGAAATAGCACGTGACGAGATTTTGGAATCTGTCTTCATAAATTGCAATAATTGAACGAGGAAGTAAATTATGAATTGTCTCTTGACGTAACTGGCATTTGCAGCTATATGGTATTTCATAAAATATAATTACAATTATAAAATTTCAAACGTGTACAGGATACCAGTGATTTCAACAATGCCTTGTTATAAAAGTTTGGAAAACTCATCCATGGTTCCCTTATATTAATAGCTATGGAGACCCGGAAATTCTGTAGTACGAGAGAGAGTAGATATGAATAGAGTCCCGATAACGAGGTGGCAACCCTGAGCTGTTTAATGCGGTCTAGAACTCGTCCGTTTATTTCCCCGAGCTTGAAAAGGAAACAAATCGGATAGTCTATCCTGACAAGCGTTGTTCATTCCGCGGCCCAAAAGGCATTAGGCACTAAATTATGTGATGTGTTTGTGAAAAAACTTTAGCTGAAGAGAAAAGCAACCTACCACTGAAAGCATACGCTACGTGCTTTAACACATGTAGAAATATTTTGTTCAGCGTTCCTAAAACTCTTTCCAGAAAGTTTAAGATATACATTTCCTTTGTTGTAAAAATACTTTGAACTCATTTCGATTTAATCAAAATCGCCAGGCGTGAAAAATTAAAAATTTTGGGAAAGTGTCATCCTCCATTTGGTTTAGAAAATGCACAATGTTTCAAGCCTCTTATCTCACGAAGATCTCCAGAGCTTGAAGTACCCTCTTCGACACTAGAGATTACTAAAATTACTGGAAACTACAAGAATTTATTTACGTCATTCCTACTTTCATATAAAGAACATGGTCCTTTAATGCCCGATCAGGTTTTGTACCTTTTATCACGACGATTTATTGAGCATGTCAAGAAAATGTTTGTAAAATCAGTAAATATAGCACATGGTTTCCTTTTTGGTTCTTACTGTGTATAATCTGTACTCATAGGTCCCAAAGGTCTGTAGACTTAACAACTGCCCTACAGATTCTCTCACCCTTTTACAGGTAGGCCACGAGCTTTGCTGAATGTATATATGGTTAACGAGTATAACTTCCCTTTCTGGCTTGAGTTTCATAGTGTTAGTATGTTAGTCCCTTCGTTGTGACAGTCAGGCTTAAGTTAACATAACTCTACGTTTGCCAACTTGCAAAGTTCCAGAGCTGTGCTCGGCTATAAACCAAGCTGTTTCTAAAAGTCTTTGCTTTCCTGTCATTTCAACAACTTTACAGTTAAATTTACAATATATCTATAACTCAACTATTACTTTTTGTTACGCTTCTACACTAATAGAGAGCAGTGTGATATTATCTGCATGTAAAACATTCAAACAGGCTGTTATGATCTCAGACAGCTTTTGACATCCCCTACACTACGGTAGCCACAAACAAATGAAAGGGGAAGAACAAAATAATTCCAGTGTGACACTCCAAAGCTTTTCACAGGATTTTAATTTTCTGTTCGCCGTGACGAGAAGTTAACCTCTTTGCCTTGTATCTTAAATGTTTTGAGTTGGAATGCCCATTTGAACCCATCTTCATTTATACACCGTCCAATATGACCTTCACGTAACCTGTATTATACAGTTCTATATGTCTGCTTGTCTAGTTGGATATCAGTTGATAAGTGAGCATGGACTTGGGTCTTAGCAAACGATGAGAACTGATCTCAGGATCGTGAATGACATTTCTCAGTAATATCAATTGATTTTATTTCTTCATTTCATATAAAAGCTTAATATTAGGATTAGAGCGACAGCAAAGTTTCCAGACCAGCTAACTCTGATATTAAACCATTTGAAGAAACAATTTCGCAAGGGTATTCGGGTTCGTCTGTCCGTGTGTGTATCTGTAAGCAACTTAACACAAAAGCAAAAATACGTATACATAACAAACTTGACATCTAAATCCAGCACTTTCCATCGGCAAAACATAAATATTTAAAGAATTTCTCCCTATCGTAATCACCTTTACTTGAAATGCTTGACTTCTTTAAAAATTATGGCTCTTCTTTCTAATATGCGACGCGGTGATTTTTTCTAATTCTTTCACACTTTTTGATGTTTTATATACAACCATGACTTTTAATATAATTTCTTTCCTTTTTAGTGTAATTTCGTGTTGGAGGGCACTCTTTTAACGTTATTAATTGTTTGTTTATTTACTTACTGCATAATGTAGCCATATTGAAGAATTCAGTGCAGCCAAACTATGCGTGTTTCTCCACTGAACGCAATGCTGCCATTAGTCTTACCTGTCCCAAAATTACACGAACAAAACACTAACATGGTTTGAGCAGGCTAAGTTATCCCCCGGCAAATTTTGGTAGTCATGCACTGCTTTGCACATAAACAATCCTACGACATGATAATGGAATGCTCCTTAGGAAATACATGTATGAGCTCACGCACTATTTCGAACAGGTTCGGCTACTGCCGCGAAGTGTGCATTATGTCAAATGACACCAGATATACTGCAAGGGGGAAAATTGGCGATCCCGCAAATTGGGAAAATACTCTCGCGTCGCATAAAAGATAGTTTCTTCAAAATTACTGACGGATGTCTATTATGATAGCATATATTAAAGATGTAACAGAAGGTTTCATTCCATTATCTGGGAATCGTATTTAAAGTCCCCTTTATTCCGAAAGATTTATAAATTTCTTGTATGAACATACGTTAAACTATAGAGGAAAAGGTAATTAATGGAAAATGTACAATTATTTCAAACACACTTGTTAAAAATAAGTTTAAAAAAACTTTTATTCCTTAAGCCATTTACACTATAACCGTCATCAATGGTTCAAATACGAGGCCTGTTCAATAAAAAACGATCACAAGTTTTTTGCGGACATAAATTTTCGCACTAAAATTCAATCTTATTATATTCTGTTAGCTTAATGTGAAACAAACACGCCATAGTAGTTTCATAGCTGGAACTCCTAGTTTCCGCCTGTAAGAACCAGGCAAGTTCAGACATGTTCATTATCGCCTACCGCTGCAATGGAGGTAACATGCAGTTAAAGTTGATGTTAGAGGAAGATCCGGTGTTTCTTTCAAACTTAATCACTGCTGATGAAACTTTTCTACATCAATTTGGTCCTGAGAGCAAACAGCAAAGCTCAGTGTGAAAATCGCCTTCATCACCAACCCCCCAAAAAGCAAAAGTGGTTGCTTCTGCTGGGGAAGTTATGGTCATCTCATTCTTTGATACTCATGGAATGGTTTATCAGCAAGTTGTACCTGCACACACACCCGTAACTGAGCAACACTACAGGGATGTCCTGAAAACATTGTAAGTCTGTATCAGGCGCAAAAGATCACATTTCCGTGAAGCAGGCTGGATGCTCCACCACGATAATGCGCGGCCGCATATTGCCAAAGTTGTTGCTGAATATCTTGCAAAAATAAATATGAAGTGCATCGCTCACTCTCCCTATAGTCCGGATTTAGCCCCAGAAGGCTTTTATCTATTCCCTAACTTAAAGAAACGCCTTCGTGGGAGACATTATCCATCATCAGAAGCAGTGACGAAGGCTGTGGAGGCGATTTTGAAGGATCTAACAAAAATGGTTTCCAGCATGTCTTTGAGGACTGGCAGAAACGCTGGGACAAGTGCATCCCTCACCCTACCTATAGTCCGGATTTAGCACCATGTGACTTTTTTCTATTCCCTAACTTGAAGAAACGCCTTCGAGGGAGACATTATCCATCATCAGAAGCAGTAGTGAAGGCTGCGGAGCCGATTTTGAGGATCTCTCAAAAAATAGTTTCCAGCTGAAGCAACATTTGTGTGTGGCGAACAAGGGTTACCAAAGCTCCACGTTGTGTGCCAATTTGAAGCAAAAATGTTTATGTCGAACAAAGAGATCTACGTTGCAGCGCCAATTTGTAACTAAAATGTTTATGGGTGAGCAAATAAGCCGGCGAGCAATGAGGTTTCTCTCAGGGTATGCGTGGATGTGTGTGAGAAGGAGATTTAAACAACACTGGAATGCCCGTTTCTAACTTATTTATTTACTGCTTCTTCTTTTAAAACATCGAAATGAAAGTTGCCGACCAAGGGTTACCAATCTCTGTTTAGAGTTACTGACTGCAGAATGTTTATTACTCGATAAACTTTATTTGTTCCTCATATATCTACGAACCGACAATTATCAAACACAGAGCAGGTTGACCGCTCTAATAGGCTTCACGCCTCAGACTCTTGTCTCATCGGCTGCACGCCGAAGACTCTTCTGCTCGGCTTCATGCCGAAGACTGCCTAACTGACCACAGCTGCGCGTGTGTGTATATATAACTTTCACTCTCAAAACTCCTTTTCAACCAAAATCCCTTTGTGGCTGTTTTGGTCGCCATTGTAAATGATCCAAAGAATTTCCTATTCATACACGTCAAGTGAGCCACTTTATAAATCTTCTAAGGACACTGCTTCTTACATGGCTTTGTAATAACACTTTACCCCAACTCAACTGTCCTTGCCCTTGTCCTAACAAAGAACCAACATTCCTTTGACATCCATCATGATTCTTTGCTTCTGGCAAACCATAATTTCGGTATCACAGCATGTCTTTGAAGACTGGCAGAAACGCTGGGACAAGTGCATCCCTCACCCTGCCTATAGTCCGGATTTAGCCCCATGTGACTTTTTCTTTCAATTCCCTAACTTGAAGAAACGCCTTTGTGGGAGGCATTATCCATCATCAGAAGCAGTGGCGAAGGCTGCGGAGGTGATTTTGAAGGATCTCTCAAAAAATGGTTTCCAGCATGTCTATGAAGACTGGCAGAAACGCTGGGAAAAGTGCATCACATTCAGGGGAGATACTTTTGAGATGGACCATCAAAATTATGAGGATCAGTAAAGGTACGTTATCAAAGCAAATTGTGATCATTCTTTATTGAACAGCCCTCATCCTTAAATGTGTGCCGCTGACATTCCCTTAAAGATATAGTCTAATCTCGATTTTCACTTGTTTCTCCTGACTGAACATGAACTTTTATGGTCGGCATATAGCGCCTAGTACTCCAACCTTTAAAACTACCATTGAGCTCTTGATGTTTATGGCAAAACGTGTAATATAATTTTTATGTAATGAATTATTTGAACTGAACTGAACTGAATTAGACTTTACATAATATTCTCTATTCTTATAACAACTACATCCCGGAACAAGTATATGCCCTTTTTCACAAAAGTTGCGTAGGTATTTTGGAAGTCTGAAGGCGCGAATTCTTGGAAATTGCGTTGCTTTTTTGTAATAGAACATACTTCCCTACTTTATGTAATTAAGGAATTGTAGAGATTGAATACTCACTTATAAACGATGTAAGGTAGAAAAATTCGTGTGAGTGCATCATCTCAGGGACATGTATAGATAGCGCTATTGCAGCTTTCGGCGCATATTAATTTATCACTAGGACTACACGCTGAAAATAAAAGCGGATTTTCATACGGATCTGTCTCGTTTAATTTTGTTGCGAGAATTTGCTGCTACCTGTGACGTCATGAATTTGCCTGTTTGGCGAGCTAAAATGCTCTCTATTCAAAATTGTTTTATATCACAGCTCTGTCTGATTCCATTAGTCGATTTTTCTTGCGTTTGGAAACCTCTTTTAGCGACGTACATAATTCTTCAGCCTTTGATTGGCTGAGCCGTTTTTATGGTATGATTTATAAATATAACTCTTATAAAGTGTCTGAATAATTTGAGCGCTTTCTACAATTACTGGTGACCCAAACAGTAGAGATAGAGTGATCATGAAGCCATGTAGTTGCTTCATGGTAAGCAGTGAGGTTAGCATCTGGGAGGTGTCGGTTTCAAATTTTCGTGTCCACTCATTCTAACCTTGGGTTTGTATGTGTTGTTTCCTAATCGGCAAGAGTAATCCAGGAATGCCTTCTACCAAAAGCGTCCTCTCTGCTCCAGCTCCCCCCCCCCCTCTCTCTCTCTCTCGCTCTCTCTCTGTTACATTTCCGATAGAAGCGGGAGGAGGGTGGCTAAAATGTTTGAGAGATGGCAGTAGTCCTCCACCCATCAGATGGCAGCCTTTTGCCTCATTTTCTGATGCAGGACCGGGAAGATGAGCACCTAAAGTTCAAGATGTTTTACCCCTACAGTTACCTCTTCCTTTTTCCTTCTATCTGACAGGTAAACAAACATGTAACATGTGGCACAGTGGCGGTCATTTAGGTTTTATATGAAATGTCCTATAGGACGTAATCAGATGCATATGTTTCAACAAAAGGTTCGGTTAGGAAAACTTGAAGAGGGTTAATCACACCAGGGAATAAGAGTGATGAGACTTAACGACCATGTTAGTTTATATTGGCTTGTATGAGAAACCGCCCTCTCACCACTTTACTGACATCAGCCAAACTTTAACTTGACAAAAACAGTTGTATAGAATTAATATCTCTCTTACATTTGTTTTGTTATACAGTAGCTGTTATAAGGTGCTACTGAGTTTCCTTAGAGCTAACTTTTGTTTTGTTTCATTATGTAGTGATAAATATTTACCTTATGCTGTTAACGACATTTACATCTTGTAGTGTATTCTTAAAAATAAACGTTACAATCTATAGATATATAAAAATGAGTTTGCTTGGTATCGTTGCTAGTTTATTATTAAATATTAATGTTTCAATGCTCCGTTGCAAACAGATGAAATTAAACGAATAAAACACTGAAGATGTTCATCCGAAACGTTACTGGGTCGCATGCTCTTGTTCCATATCAATATGCTGTACAGTTGTTACAATAATTATCAGATATGGTCAACAATTTGCCTGCGAAAAGGTGCAGCTTGGGAAACTGTGTACAAATCCAACCCACGTTTTCCTGAACTATACAGTGATGTGTTGCTGTGAAGGAATATAGACTCCAGCATGAGCCGCATTGATATTCCCGTTAGGGTGAAACTTGTAATGTATCCAACTTTAGTATGACGTATCAAAACTATACTTTATTATCATGAGAGCAAACGGTTTGCTTGTTCTCCCAGTCCCAATTAAACTTTCGTCGTTATACAATGACGTTATACAACATTGTAATGCAACCCACTATTGCAATGAAGCCACGCGACTATAACCAGTTTAGTTAGTTCTATCTGCCTGGGTCTAGAGATTAGTGGGGGCAAGAGTGACGGTGAATTCATACTTAGTGCCTTCCCTCCTGCCCTTGAACTCAGGTCTTGGAAGGGCGGCCGTCTAGTGCCCTCCGGCCGGATGGTTACTCGAGAACTCTCCGCGTCTCTTCCGTTCACGCCATCCTTTCCACAAGCCTCTGGGGTTCCTTCAACTCAACTGTTCCTCCCGCGCATTTATAAACAAAATATACATCGAGATAGTTATGCTAGTTTTTTCCTCCATTACCTAATCTAAATTAATCAAAGAATAAAGGGACATTTGCGCTAGCCTAAGGATAGAACATGAAATTAAAATTCAGTTTTTATCTCTGGGCGCTGGGTATAATTTTGCTCTTGGTCATCTTTAAGGGATTGCTTTGACTAAATTTACGATAAGAGAACATTGAGTGGAATGGCTTAGGCAGTGGTCCGTGTACCACATTTGATAGTTTTCATGTGGTTCCTCTCCTTTGGCTAGCCTCCTTGGTCCATTTAATTTTTTCGGAGGTTGAGGGAGTCGGCTGCTTAAAAAACAGTTTGAAGAAAGTTTGCCTTATATTAGTTACTTCAGGTGTGAGTTAATGGGAAACAAGAATGGGCTATTTGGTACTTAAAATGTTGAAATGTACATTCATAAAATGTGTATGAAAAAGGTAATTTCGTTTGTTATTATATCGATACACATTCTGTATATGTAGAGCATAAGATCCACAGAAGTTGACGAAGCGACGCCTCGCCTAACCATGCTATGTCTTTATAAATAAAAATAATAAAAAAGTCTGCATTACCAAAGCTTTGGCATCTAGAAGCTATACCAAAGCATGGCATCTACCGATATTATTCCTTTTAAGTTTAGTTTTTATGCTCTTACGAAACAGAGTTGTGCAGATACATTTTCTTTCTAATTAAACTAAATAACCAATAACCCAATGACGCTGACTTCCAGCAGGTTGCAATATAAATCTAACCTATTCAGCAATCTTATACAAATGATACAAATTTTTTTTAACTAATTACAAGCATATGTCTAAAAAAATAAAACGTTATTTTCATTCTTTAATAAGATTTCTGACCGAACCTAAATTGGTTTTATCATATTTCTCCCTGTTGATCACGAGTTGTTCCATTCTACATCTGCCAGCCTCTATCCTCCCATGGGTGTCCAAAGTTGTCATTATACGTTAATCATCACGGGCTCCTCCTGGTCCTGAAGTGGGTTAGGTCGAATCGACTGCCCATCCACTACTCCATTCGAATAATATTCTCCCTCAATCTTTCTGACATCCTCAGTGGTTGGCGATCTGCTTGTCTTATTAATCTAGGTTGTCCTCTTTGCTTTTCTTCTAGGTATTGTTCCAGCCCTAGTCTTGATACCTTGCCTACAAGTTCCTCTAAAGTTTCACAATCTTCTTTCTTTTTAAGAATATCATCTAATAGTTTGCCTTCTAAAACTTATTATTACAGGAGAGCTATCAGTATACTCAACCACTACGTATTTGAGAATTTGATGGTATTGTCGCCGACTGCATTTGTTGTCGTTCCCTTATTAGGAATTTTATATTTCACCAATAAATCTATAAGCTCGTCCATATGAGGTCTGTTCATAAAGTATCGTGAATTTTGAGTTTCTTTCTCAATAAGTACGAGGGTGGTCTAAAAATTTTCCAACCTCAACATGAAGATGGCAGCACTCGTAAATAAAGGCTAGTGCATTTCATTGCGCATCTGCCAACACTTACCAAACTTTCAGCTATTTTGGACGCTCAGTTTTTATGTAACAGTCATTTGAGTGAGTTGATGTCTTTTTATTAAAATGCACAAATTGAGTATCAAGCTGTCAATAAATATTTGTTTTTGAAAGGCAATACGCCTACGCAGATCAAATATAGGTTGGATTCTGTGTATGGGGACTCTGCACACAGTGACATTTTGGGCAGTTGAATTTAAACGTGGCCGTAAAAGCTTGGGAGAAGATGAACGCTCAGGATGGCCAAAATCTGCCAGCAACACCGAAGACATCGCCAAAGTTCACCAAATGGTGCTAGACGACCACTGAAATAAAGTGAGAGAGATAGCAGGGGCTATGAACGTATTGTGACTTTGTAGCTTCGTAGAACAAAAAGTCCAATTTCGAAATTTTAAATGATCTTTATTTCCGTAGAAATACACTGTTCAATTCTCACGTAACAACGTTACATCAGCAATACAACACAATCTTCCAAGGTCAATCACAATAGCAAACAGTGACAGCAGATTACATCTCTAGCTCTCGTTACACAGCTGTCGGTCTCTCATTTCACAACACTGTTTCACAACTAACTCTTTGCGAGTCGTCACGTCCTTAAATACCGATTTCCTAAATTCCAGATATTTCTGGAGCAAACAGGAATCGAATGTTCTATCACCTTCCAGAATCGTAACCCTATCGGTGCCGTCAGGTCTTTTATCTCTTGCTAACATCACTTCCGGCATTTTCCTTATCTCCAGGCTCTTTGTGTACACAAGCGGCGCTATCGTGATCGGGTTCGCGGCACTGCTCCCTCCTCAAGGCTGGTCGTCCCAAACAGCTCCATCGTAGTGGGCCAGAGGATCCAGGTGTACCACCAACATCTTCCCTCGGGACACTTTCTGGATGCGGTAGACCACGTCGTTAGTCCTCTTCACCACCCGGTACGGTCCTTGCCAAGGCTGTTGAAGTTTTTCGATTGTTCGGTTTGCTCCCAGGTGTCCTCCTTAAATACCGGCGTGCACTTCCTCCAAGACCTCCGGGACGTTACTTCTGGGAAGTATCAACAGTTGTCTCTGCGTCTTCCCATCGGACGATTCCTATATCCGAAACAGCACGCCGTATCTGATCTTCAGCGAATCCCATTAGGCACAGTACGACTTGTAGGTGGCGCTCCTCGGTGCGATGTCCTCCCAGGTTGGTGTTCTCCCTGCCTCCACTTCCCTCAAGAGTGGCCCCAAGTCTGCGTCCGCCAGCTGCTACCTCCTCAGGCCTGCGCTATCCAAGCCATCCGCAGGCACTGCCTTGACTATTCGGACTGCTGCGGCACGCTCCTTCTCTTCCACTCATGTGCATTGGCCGCACTCCTCTGGGCAGGGTCATCGGGACATGGCGTCTGCGTCACCGTGGTTCTTCCCTCGACGATGTTCAGAGGCGAAGTCATACTCCTTCAGCATCTGAACCCAATGTGCTTTCTGGACTTCCAGGTTTCTAAAGCTCAGTAACCAGATTAGGGCGGAGTGGTTAATCCTCATGTGGACTGGCTGATCGTACAGGTACCTGTGGAATTGCTCCAAGGCCTTTACTACCGTCATTAACTCTCGCCAGGTGACGCAGTCATTCTTCACTGCCTTGGCTGAAGACGCGCTGGTATCGTATCGGAAGTTGACGAACCTTCTCGAGCTATTCTGCGGTCAGGAGATCGGCCGCCCTCTCCAGTAAGCCTTCCAGCTGGGGCCCCAGGTGTTGCGTTGGCACCGGCTCCTTTGTCTTGTCGATTGCTTTCATAAAGACCACGGGCTCGCACGTCCCCATCTCCGTTCCGGCCTGGACGTCGTGATTGGTGTCCGCTAGGTTAAGCAGCCTCACTGGCACCTCTCGGCACGGAAACAATGTTCTTCTTTTGCTGTCCTTCCAGTCGCGCCGTCACCATTAGCTCCTTTCTCTCGGGGACCCACCTCTTCCTTCAAGATGACCCTGCAGATTCCAAGGCGTTCTTCGGGTTGCCGGATAATGACCTCTTCTCCACTGAGCCGCAGGACCTTCCTGCACTCATCGACCGTCGCCTCGTGGCTCCTGAGGGCATCCAGTCCCACCATCACCTCCTCAGACACCTCCGCGACGAACACCCACTGACGCACGGCACTCCGTCCCAAGGTCAACAGCAGCAGGGCCTCTCTCTCCACGGGTAAGCTGCCGCCCGATGCCATCACTAGCTGGTATGATCGGCTTGGTTTCCTGGACGTGAAACCCTAGGCAACGTCAGGTGTGATGATGGTCACGGCTGCCCGGTGTCTACGAGTATGCGGCGCGACTTACCTCTGACCCAACCGTCCGCGATGAGGCTGTCATCCATACGTCGGCTGACGGCGCGCCGTGTCACTCGAGTGGGTGGTGGTGATGGCGCCAACGTGCTCCTCGACACGCCGGTCCTTAGTAGTTCCTTCGACTGCTCTTCCTGGTGTCGGTAATCTTCGCGGTCATCGTCGCGCCCAATTTGCTATTTGCAGGATCATTCTTCGTTGTTAATTCGGTCTTCATTTCTTCCATCTTCTCGGTGATGTTGTCGTCGTCCCGCTTCTTGACACCAATTCTGACTTTGTGGGTTCGTAGGATTAAAAGTCCAATTTTCCGAAATTCTAAATGTTCTTTACTTCCGTAGAGATACACTTCGATTCTCACGTAACAACATTGCATCCCATATACAACACAATCTTCTAAGGTCGATCACAATAGCAAACAGTGACAGCAGATTACATCTCTAGCTATCGTTACAACAACACAGCTGGCTGTCTCTCATTTCGCAGCACTGTTTCACAACTCTTTGCGAGTCGTCACGTCCTTAAATACCTACTTCGTAAATTCGAGATATTTCTGGACTAAACAGGAATCGAGTGTTCTATCACCTTCCAGAAGCGTAACCATATCAGTGCCGGTGCTATCATTATTCTTCCGGCATACTCCTTATCTCCAGGCTCTTTGTGTACACAAGCCGCGCTACCATGAACGGGTTCGCGACAGTATCAAAAGAACGTGTTTGTCACATAGTAAATCAACATTAGCCATGAGAAATCTGTCCGCGCGTTGGGTGCTGCGTTTGCTCACGTTAGACCAATAACGTGTTCGAATGAACGTTTCCAACGCTCTGTTGGCGCAGTTTAGGCGGAATAAATCCGAGTTTTGGCGCTGATTAGTTACGGTAGATGAAACTTGGATACACCGTTATATGTCCGAAACAAAAATACAGTCCAAAACGTGGACTGCAAATGGGGAACCGGGTTTCAGAAAGCAAACACGGTTTGTGTGTGTGTGTGTGTGTGTGTGTGTGTGTGTGTGTGTGTGTGTGTGTGTGTGTGTGTGTGTGTGTGTGTGTGTGTGTGTGTGTGTGTGTTTATTTGCTAGGAAAGTGGTGGTGATTTTTTTCGCACTAGTTATGGAGTTATTTTAATAAATTATCTTCAAAAAGAAAAGAAGCATTACAGGGGCATACTAGACATCATTACTTGACGAGATGTAGGCAGAAGTTGCGGAAAAACCGCCACATTTGCAGTAACAGAAAAATGCGTTTCTCCAAGACAGCACACCGTCTTGTTGCAATGGCGAATATCTACGAATTACGTCTTGAACTGCTTGACCATCTGCCTTACTCGCCAGATTTAGCCCCAAGGGACTTCTTTTTGTTCCTTCATGTGAAAATTTGCGGTTAGAGGATAGAGATTTTCGTCAAATGAAGTGACAATCAACTTCGTGAACAATTATTTTACACAGAAAATCGCTGAGTACTATTTGGACGGGTTACAGAGATGGGAGCATCGCTGAGAGAAGTGTATAGTGTTACAAGGAGACAATGTTGAAAAATAAAAAAATTAAAAATAGTAAGCAAATTCTGAAAAAATGTCGTGTATCTATTTTAGGTCAAAAACTTTTCAGACCACCTATAAATTTATGCACTCATGATTATCTAGTTTGCTCCCTTCAAATGCATCCCTACCAGATATCATATACTTATATACATTTTTGCAATACTCGAAACACTTTGAAAACTTGGTTTTTGGGATCTTGTCCAGCTTCTCCTTCAATGCCGTCTTTAACTCCTCAGTCGTGGCGTAGCGTCGTCCTTTCATGTGTCTCTTCAGTTTTGGGGGAAAAATGAAATAAACAGTCACATTGGCCCGGATCTGTGAAGTGTGGTAGCTGCGGAATCACAAGTGCTTGTTTTTGGCCAAAAGTTCGCGCACAAGCAACCATATGAGAGCAGGGGCGTGATCATGATGCAAAAGCCAAATTTTGTTCTTCCTCAAATCCGAGCGTTTCTGTTGGATTGCTTCGCGCAAAGTACGCATAACTTCCTTATTAACCGTCCAATGCTGTGGAGATAACTCATGATTAACGACACCCCTCCAATTAACGAAAACTATAGGCAAAACCTTCACATCCAACCGAATTTGGCGCTCTTTTTTCTGTCTTGGCTCGTGTGGCAGCATCCATTGGTATAACTGAGCTTTATTTTCCTTGTCATAATCTTAAATCCATGATGTGTCATCAGTTTACGGACCCTCTCGAGAAAATTTGGGTCGTCGTGGACAGAGTTCAATAACTTCTTATCAACGATAAAGCGATGGTGTTTTGGTAGAAATTGAGCAACTTTGATGCGACTTTTACGGCGACCCGTCTCATGAGCAAATCATTGGCCAAAATCGAAATGCGCGAGCCAATCGATATACTTGGGTTCTTAGCAACTTCTCTAACGGTGATTGGACAATGGCCAATACTATATTCTCTACTTACGAGCTCCGGGGTCCGGGCAGCTCTTCGTCGTTCAAATGTTCTCGACCCTGTGAGAAGCGATTGTACTACCGATAAACGTTACTAAGCTCCAAGGAAGCTTCACTATATATCATAATTGACATTCGGAATGCCTCCGCACACTTAATTTTGTTTCTCACACAACTTTTGATACAGATTCTATGTTCCATTTTTTGGAATAGGCAAAAATCAAAGAGAAGGCAAAACACGTGCAAACAAATTTGCTGTCAACAATTAACATTCAAAATCGCCAAACTTGTCCACATAAGTGAGGGACGTGAGTATCAACATAATTCACCAAAAAACAAACGAAAATCGAATACACATAGTCACGAGAATACACAACTCGCGATTATTTTTGAACAGACCTAGCATAAAAAAGGATTCCCCTATGCCGCTGAGCTACACGCGGGACCACAGGTTTGACTTTCCTTTGAGGGAAGCCGTGCTAAGGGTGTTTGTGATTGATAAACGTGGCATCACCCTTCACCTGATTTGAAGCCACGACTCGATGAACCAGGTATTATTTTATTGACCCTAGACCACGGAGAATAGGGGCTAGGATTAAGCTTCGTGCAAAACAGTTTTAGGAATATATGTATTTTGTTCAGCATACATGCAATTATACCGCTCACAGAAGTTAAAGGCGTATGAACGTTACCCAATGCTCAAGCGGAGCGCTGTTGTCAAGCGTAGTACGTATACCGGCAGAGATTCCGTACTCAAGAGCAGTTTTACCCGCAACAAAGGTTTTGGCTATTCCTCTCGTAATTAAACAACACATTAAATATTCCTAAATCATTAAGATCTTACCGTGGTACACGTCACAGCAGTGAAACAGCAAGCACGCTTTCCAATCCAGTAACTCGCTGTCCAACTTCATGATGTTCCCGGAGATTGAAACACAGGCATGCTCCCTTCTTCTAAGGATGGAGCTGCTTCACTACAAATTCGTGGCACTGTGTGTACACTACCTACACCACAAGGTTACAGAGGTAACTGCTGGAATTTTGAAAAATTTTCAGTTGCCCTATATCCTGGATTGGAGAGCTCGCGTAAAGAATTATTCATATTAAATATAATTTTTCTGCGCCGAGAATGAATCACTTCAGGTTTGTTGATCGAAAAATAACTTGTCCCTGCTTCGAGGGACATACTCAAGCACTCGGATCACAAACACTGAAAAAAGATATGTGTATAACTATAATTTAATGCAATATTAACAATATTTCAGCTTAAGTTCAACACACGACTTAACGATGACATTCACTGTAACAAAACAGCATCTCTGCTCTGAGAACGTACTGAAAATTAACAGTTTCAAACTGCGTGTCTTCTGTTTTAATAGTAGGTGCATTATTTATTTATGCTTGGGATAAATGTAATGCGGAAAGAGCGGTGTTGTTTTTCAGGCATAACTGTGTTGAATGGATATGTTGGGTGTTACCATAACCATGGTAACACTTACAGCTCGTGCTGTAAGTATCGTAGAGAAAGGATTTTTGTACGGTCATGATTAGAAAGTAAATTTTTTTTCTTATTATAAGATTGGCATCTGTAATTTTTCTAAATTTTTTCCAGCGTAATTTATTAATATAATGTTGTCATTTCAGGCACGAGAGATTCGTGTCCTAAATTCGGCAGCGCTGGTAGGAGGGGCAAGCTTAAGATCAGTTGGAGTCTGCAATACAACCCCCCTCCATATATCTTTAACTTTAGCGAAGATTATAGCTACCTCCTAATACAATGCTGTTCTGTTTATAGTTGGCAGTAATAAGCTAGTTACGTGGCAAAGTTGCCATACAGAGCAGCACCACATTTGGAGACTGAATTTATCGAAATGTGAGGATTGTTGGTTGAGAGTTAAATAGAAGTAGTTGGGCAGAAAATAGCAATGCTGTAGGATAGAGTGTAGCGATCATTTCGCATCGCTGATGTATATTAATCAAGCAAGAACTGCCGTTTCGCTATAGTTATTCAGAGGATTATAATCGTATGCCACAAAGGAAGGAACAACAGAAAATCACTCCGTGAACTATCGTCGCTCATTTCCCTAACGGATTTGTTGTCATTGTATGGACTACTACACAATTAACACTGGAACACCTGGTCTCACAGCGTGAAAACTTTTGCACAACACATGTGAAATGAAATGTGTAGTGTTTAACGCCCGCTTTTACTACATACGGCATCGCAGGCGATGACACTGACGATACATGATATGAAGTTGGAGCACCGGTGGAATGAGATGGCGGGGGAAACTGGAGATCCCGGAGAAAACCCGCCCATCGCCGTGTTGTCCACCACCAATCTCACTTTGCGGTCGCCTGGGATCGAACCCGGGCCGCCTTGGTGAGAGCCAAGCGGTCTAACCACTGAGCCACGGCGTGGCCTAAGAGAGATTCCGAAGAAAACCCGCCCCAGCGCCGTGTTGTCCACCACCAATATCACTTTGCAGGCGCCTGGGATCGAACTCGGGCCGCCTTGGTGAGAGCCAAGCGGTCTAACCACTGAGCCACGGCGTGGCCTAAGAGAGATTCCGGGGAAACCCGCCCCAGCGCCGTGTTGTCCACCACCAATATCACTTTGCAGGCGCCTGGGATCGAACTCGACCGCCTTGGTGAGAGCCAAGCGGTCTAACCACTGAGCCACGGCGTGGCCTAAGAGAGATTCCGAAGAAAACCTGCCCCAGCGCCGTGTTGTCCACCACCAATATCACTTTGCGGTCGCCTGGGATCGAACCCGGGCCGCCTTGGAGAGAGCCAAGCGGTCTAACCACTGAGCCATGGCGTGGCCTAAGAGAGATTCCGGAGAAAACCCGCCCCAGCGCCGTGTTGTCCACCACGAATCTCACTTTGCGATCGCCTGGGATCAAACCGGGGCCGTCTTGGTGAGAGCCAAGCGGTACAACCACTAAGCTACGGCGCGGCCGTGCACAACACAAGTGTACTCATCTACAACAGGAGAGGTAAACAGAGAAAAGGGGAACTGCAAGGAACCACAAAAGTTAGAAGTAGCACAATGTGAACTTTCCTCACGTCAATAGGATATCTCTGTGTTTAATATATGATAGAAACTTGCTATTATGTTCATGCAATATAGAGGGTGTTCATAAATAAATATCGGGGTTTTAACTCTTTATAACATTTATTACATTAAACTTACAGTTATGAATGGTATGTCAAATAAAAGAGCAACTCAGTTTTGTATGCTGGCACCACTTCGCATGTGCGGGCAATGTATCAGCTGCAATCCGCTAGACAGCGGTAGTAGCAAAGATGGAGACTAGTAATCAGAAAGCGTTTTCTGTTCTGCAGTTAGCAAAGACCGAATCTGTGGTTACTGTGCAACGTGCCATCCGCATTAGGTTAGATTGTGATTCTCCTAGTGATAACAGCATTCGTAGATAGTATCATCGGTTTGATTATACCGGCTGCCTTTGTAAAGGGAAGAGCATGGGCGACCAAGGGTGAGTGAAGAGACTGTTGAGTGAGTATGAGTCGTTCACTTGTAGTCCAAAGTCCGAAAGGCTAGTCGTGAATTACAAGTTCCTGTGTCGACTATTTGGTAAGCTGTAAGAGAACGCTGATGGCTACGTCCTTACAGTTATTACAGCCTCTAAAGCTGACAGACCACAGATTACGTGATAACTTTGCAAACGACATGTTGTTTCATGACCATTTTTTACATATTGTTTACATATAAGTCAAGCTAATACAGTTAAAAGAAAAGTGTTAAGACTACAATTAAAGCACTCAGAAATATGATAAAATGGATTAAGAAGGTGCCAGTTTTTTAAATTTTGTTTGAAGTATTTGAGGCTACAGTATTGAGCTTCTGTAGCCGGTCTATTTTTTATTACATTTGCGTCCATCTGAGAGGATAGTCACTGCAAAGGATATCCTAACCATCTGTAGGAACACTGTTCTATGAAACTTGTGGCGAGCAAAATGATCTTGCTAAAGGTTGTCTGCGCTCCATGAAAGCAGCCAGTCTAGATGTTGGGATGGAAGTTGACTTCAGAACCAGTGTAATGGAGCTCAAATCGGATGATATAAGGCTCCATAGGATCACTGAGACCCGCCGTGATTAGCTTCCAGCGTTCCCTTTGCAGGAATACAAACCATTCCCTCTGTAATGCCACATTTCCAGGACTTTTCTGCATTATCCAGTGTAATGTTCCCATTACCAACCAGATCGCACACCTGTAGAGCGCCGTGTCTTTAAAACTGAATTCCAGTCGCTGTAACCTTCGAAGACATGGTGGAAACTCCAGCGGGCACTATTTTCCAATAACGTCTCTGAGCACCATCCAGATATGATGCACCCGTTTGCAAGAGGCAGTCCTATGTTCCAAGGTGTCTATTTGTGAACAAATTTGGCATATGTTACATGTTGTACGACCATGTCGCCATAATTTCTCCGCTGTTGGTATGGTCTCGTTTAATACTTCATACGCTGTCTCTTGCCAATCAGTAGGAAGAACTTTATTGAAGAGATTCTTCCATATAAGTTTCCCATTCTCTATTCCCTTTCTCTTCAATCCTGGGTATACGCTGCGATGTATTGGGCAGCTGATACTGTTTTCTCGTTGATTCAAAAACTGCGAGGTCAGCACTGGTGTCCAGCAGATGTCTGAGATGGTTAACAATGGGTTTGAATCCCGGATATATCCTCTGAGCGTGCTGTATCTGATCCTGCCAGAAACTCCCATCTATTGGTGAACCATTACCACCCAGTGATTTGACAGCAGTTTTCCCTAATAAGGCCATGCATTTCTTGGCGATCTCCACCAGTCCACATCCTTGTATAGATCTCTAATCCATTCTGTAGGGCTGCCATATCGTGATTGTTTGTCGCTACAATGGTGATATCATCCGCATAAGCAATGAATTTAAAGCGTTCATTGTAGACAGTAACCCCATGTAGAGTATCTTGCAGTCTTTGAATTAGGGGGTTTAACGCTTGAGAAAACAGCCCCATTGATAACGGGTAACCTTGACGCACTGACCGGCCTATTCGTACTGGAATGGAAAGCCAGCCATTCCATAACACCCAGGATTTTGCTGTACCCTAAAGGCGTTGTATAATTTTAATCACGTGCATCGGATATTTCGCCGCCTTTAAACATTGTCATAAATACGAATGTTGCACTTTATCAAATGCTTGTTGGAAATCCAAGCTTATCAAGGCCGCCACTTGCTTTTCTCTTTGCAAATGTATGAGGATATCGCGCAATTCTCCCAGCGTAACAATGATATTGCGATTCGAGATCGCCGCTTGGTTGCAGTGTAATATTTCTGTGTAAGCTCCTTTCAACCTGTTTGCTATGACTTTGGTAAATATCTTATAGTCAGCATTCAACAATGTTATTGGGGAAAAATCCTTCATAGTAGTAAGCTGTGCAGTCTTTGGCAACAATGTGATAATTCCATCCACAATCGTTAAGGGAAACTGAGCTGTTTCCCACAACTGCATCAAAACTGCCATCACTTCACGTTTTATAATGGGCCAACAGGTCCTATAAAATTCATAGGAAAGGCCATCAGGACCTGGAGTCGTATGTTTACTGCTTTTTTGGATGACATCTTGTACTTCTTGTTCTTTAATGGTTCGGGTGAGTAAGTCGGCCGTTTCCTGGGTAACCCCAGTTGTAAACAGCGGCCACACCTCATACCGCGGTGGGGTACCCTCATCTGATCCCTTGTGCAATAAAGCCTGAAAGCGTTCTGCTATACGGTGAAGAATAGACCTGGTCCCTGTAAATGCGTTTCCAGTGTTCACATCTTGAAATGTACATCGGCTACGCCCTTTCTTTCGCTCCTTTGCAAAATAGTAAAAGGAATTCCATTCTTCCTCATGTGGGTGTTGAACCTTTGCTCTGATTTTATATCCATCCAGATGCTGCAGTAGTTGCATTTTGATAGTTTCTTTCACCTGCTTGATCTTGACATTTACATCGTAACCTTCCCGTTTTTTCGTATACAAATCCCATAGGACTTCGTTTTAGAAATGTTAACGCTCCTTTCTTGTCGTTGCCTTCAGAATTCCTATCCGTTTAACAAATGAACGAATAGTCGGTTTTGCCGTTACAGTCCAACAGTCTCTCTTCCTAGATGCATTGCAAAAGGAGAACTGTAGCCGTTGCTATTTCGTCTGAAACTGCTCCAGAACATCGGCATCCTCTAAAATAGAATTATTGAGCTTCCAGTATCCCCGTTCGGCAACTTCAGCACAAATGGTAGAAATTTGTATTTGGCAGATCACTGCGTGGTGATCACTGAACGCCACAGGTAGAACGCAAATTCGGTGTACAGAAGTAACTATCCCTGGTGATATATAAACCCTATCTATCCACGAGGCTGAGGTGCTCCTAATAAACCTGAATTCCACCTCATTTCCATGCTTTAGTTCCCATGCATCCTGCAGTTGTAGTTGCGACACCAAATTCTGGAGCATGATGCTAAAATTGGGCGCCCCTTTTTGGTTCTTAGCACAGAGAGTGGAATAGTCACCTGCTAACAAATATTCTTTACCACACAACAAATGTGTAGTTAAATTGTTCTGAAAGAACTGCTCTCGTTCTTGTCTATTTTGCGTTCCGGACGGGGAGTAAATATTTTTTTAACACTGTGTCGTCCAATGTCGCTGAGATGATCCGGCCAGATGGGTCCATCTGAAAATTCTGTAGATGAAGTCCTTTCCGGTATACAATGGCAGTGCCCCTTCCTTCTACGCCGAGATTCACCTTATAATCATAAGAGTAAAGCGTATCCAAATTGAATGTGTTCACTTCCTGTAGAAAACAGATGTCAATGTTATTCACCAGCAGAAAAGTATTGAGCAGTTTCTGGGTCACTATATTCCTGCAGCCATTCACATTTACAGTGGCTATTGTTCTTAAATATATCATCCTAATGAGAATAGTTGTCACTGCTGGGTGTATGTTGCTGGCTGAGTGCCTACTCCGGAGTAGTCTGCAGCTGTGGCTCTTCCCTTACCGGGAGATCACACGCCGTCTCCTGCCTTGTCCAGTCCTGCGCCGTGAGATGCTGTGAACCCAATTCTGTATCTTTCCGCACCAACTGAATGTGTTGCTTTCCACCGTTCTCCATTGCGCCCTCCTCGGCAGTCGACGGACCACTGTCTTTGTCACTCTGTTGCATTTCACGAACTTGGAGCCTAGGGTCACGCACAGAAAGTCGCGCAGTTGGAACTCGTCAATTGTAACCATCTGCGGACTGACGACAGCACCTTCACCCGCCGCCTGATAACCCGGCCTCTGCACAGGCTCTGAGTTCCTCTTTCCCTTGTCCTCACCTGTACGGCAAACCTCGTAATAAAGCTGGTTGTCTCGCTCCTCTCTGACGCTGCTGTCCAAATGTGAAGCAGGTTGTTGGCTGGTTTGTTGCCGTCGTGGTTGCGGGCTCTGGTAGTAACATCTGTCGTCCAGGCTGTTCTGCAGACACAAACCCAGCCGGTTCCTGCTCCTGTTCCATCTGGCTGCTCCAAGA
Organism: Mantis religiosa; assembly: GCA_030765055.1. Classification (NCBI taxonomy): domain Eukaryota; kingdom Metazoa; phylum Arthropoda; class Insecta; order Mantodea; family Mantidae; genus Mantis; species Mantis religiosa. The sequence goes on along the minus strand of CM060952.1, from coordinate 28,618,770 downwards.
CGTTTCTGCCTTACTAGCTTTGCGTGTCTTTGCCCTCTTGACTCTTTTATTTTCATTGGAAAGTGTCTCCTCTGCAGCTATCTCATACATCAGTGAGTCACATCCGGTCTGCTCCTTCCCCTTCGTTGTGTGCCGAATTTCTCTTTTCCCAGGACTATCCTGAAGCATGGTGGCATAATCCTTTTTCTCCTCTACCATCAGCTCCTCTGGTGTCGGGTCATCTTGTTGTTCACCCGCCAGTGCAGGCTGTAGATTGTCAGCTTTTGTTTGGTCTTCCTCCTTCTGCACGCTCCCTGCCACAGATGTTGGTGCCGTATCGTTCCTTGGTACCGCCTCGGCCGGTCGCAACTGTGTCAATCGGTGTGGACATAGCTCCTTTAAATGTTCTGTACTGTGGCAGACATAACATGATCTGGGCTGGCCAGCATATGACACCCTTAAACGGTAGCTGCCGATCACGATATAACTCGGAACATTTGTCTTCAGCTGCATCTTTACAGCTCTTATCCCGTTGTACAACGACACACGGTACTGAGGACCCGTTGCTCTTTCCGAGTGTGATACACCAAACCGTAATTTTTCACTGCTGCCTTTAGCACTTCATTTGGGAGCTCCGGTGGTACATCAAACACACGCACATTGACGGCATTCCCGGTAACGTGTTCGATTTTTACTTTAGTAATTTCCCCATTCACATATGTGAAGGCTGTTTCCTCCAGAAAAGTGTTTAAAATTTTCTCCAGTAACAAAGCCGAAATAAATTTTATGTAAATTGCGCGTTCACTGGCGATTAACTGAATGGTATCCACTTGTTCCGCATTTAAACTTAACTTATCTGCTATGAAATAATGCACCTCATAAGCTGTGGGCCTCGTAGCATTTAACGTGAATTTAATCCTGATGGTATTTTTCCTTGCATACATTTCCATTTTCCAAAAATTCAGTGAACTTTGGCTAAAAATACACACTCCAAGGTGTGAGCACAATTGTCCTGGCGGTGAATGCCGCTCTGGCACTCAAGTACGTACGTCGCCGCGACCCGAACTGTAAACAACACACGTCACACGGCACGTCCGCTCTGCTCTTTCCAGCAACTCTAGAGTCGCTACTCCACATTCGGTGTTCCAACAACTTTTTGCCGAACTACTGAGCCGTTACCCTAATTATGTTCCGGTCTTTACAGACGGTTCTCAGTTAGGTAGCACTACGGGTTGCGCGTTCTTCATTAACGGTGTGGCTCATAAATTTCGCCTTCTGGACTCCACTTCAGTTTTCTCCTTTTTATTTGCAAGTTAGCTCCTGGCTCTTTTATTGTCTGCACTGACTCCTAAGTGCTCTTCAGCCCTTGCAACAGCACACTGCCACTCACATACTTGTTTTAAAAATACAGGCCCAGATCTAGCAAATGCTCAGTCGCGGATACAATTTTGTTTTTACTTGGACCCCAGGCCATGTGGGGATTTCCGGGAACGAGGAGGCGGACGCGGCTGCTAAGTCCGCTTGCCGTTTGCCCCGGAGTTTAACAACTACGGTGCCAAACCAGGATGTGCAACGTTTTTTCCGTCGCCACCTCCTATCTGCTTGGCAGCAATCCTGGACAGCTTTGGAAGGCACACAACTCCGGGCGATAAAGGAGAGCGTACAACCCTGGCCAACTTCCTGCAGGGATAACCGGCGAGCCGAGGTGATACTCACCCGGCTGAGAATTAGGCACACACATGCGACTCATGGCCATCTGTTAAGAGGGGAACCGGCCCATGTGTGTGTTCCGTGTGCAGTACGCCTCACTGTGCGGCATGTATAGCTTGATTGCCCGCCGTACACCCGCGTTCGCCATTCTTTGTGCCTAAGGACTAACTTGCTCGGTGTTTTAGGGGAAGACCCAGTGGCCGTGGTCAAGGCACTGCGGTTTGTTGCGGAAATCGTTTTAATAAACAAGTCTAACTTGTATTTTATATTTATTAATTTTAGAGATTTTAAATTATTAGTCTTTAGCGGGGTTTTTTATGTCCTTTTAATAGTTGAGTATTTTTATTATATTTTACCTTTTTAGCTAAGTATGTGTAGCTTTTAGGTTTTAGTGTTGACTTCGGGCCAAAATGACCTTGTTGTCGACGGGCCCTAAAACACCACTCACTCACTCACTCACTCACTCACTCACTCACTCACTCACTCACTCACACACTCTTCAGGCGCTGAGGCCAGACTGTTTGTTTCAACATGACTTTCACAAGTTCGTCGTCTTCAATCATCGCATCTGTAGCTCAATAGAAGTCCCGCTACAAGTATATTAATTATCATTATAATTTTTTGTTTATTGTTAAAGATCTCGTCTCAGGTTTTAATAATTCACAAATTGAAAATGTAGGACCTTCTTTGAAATTTTACATAAAATTAGTTTTATATGAGCATAAGTTATTTGTCATAAATATTAATAATTTTTGCTACTGCAGTTATGGCTAAAACAATATAAAATAGAATCATAACAATTTATAGCTTCATACAGGTTTGAGCTCCTGTTAGGACATTATTTATTATTACTGTCTATTTAATGGTAATTATCATAATTTAAATATATTTTAATTATACATTCCACAGGTAGGAGCTGAGATTAATATGTTTCCGTCAAGTTACAATTTAACTACATGCAAATATAGTAATTTCTAACTTAAAACTTCACTTATCTTATTGTTAAATTATTTTAAATTATTAAAACAATTAAATGGTCTGATAGATTTAATGGTTTGGGAAAATAAATTTATTTTAAAATACAAACATGACGTAATTAATTTTGAAATACCGGCAGTCAATTCTGTTTTTTTTTAATTTGTTTTATTTTCAGGTTTTGGTAGTACTAACAAGAACACATGAACATCTGCTGTTTAGTAACGAAGGCGACAGCTAAGGATGTGTATAAGTATACATGAAATCGTGATTATAGAGAATTTATAAGAATTATCATCATTTCCTATCAGATAAGTGAAGTTTTAAGTTACAAATTGTTATATTTGTATACATTTATTTGCTTCACTGGTAATAACTTCATATTTTACGTATGTAATAATTTAACTACTTATTTATCTGATGGCTATTGCCGTGGCTACCTTTATTAATATTGCATTCATTTCCTTTAAACTTGTATTTAACCCACTTCACAGATTTTGGGTTCGCAGTAGAATTTAGATATTTTAATTTTATATACAAAGTAGTTTCTACCCTATTTACTGCTGAGCCTGATAGCTTTGTGCATGCGGTACAGGAAGTATTGTTTCATCGCTAAAGTGAAGCCCCTTCCAAACAATACCAAACATTAACAGAGGCTCAATAATGTTTGAAGTCGCTGCGACGTCTACGACACACAGTGGAAGTCTTACGAAACACTAAGTACACGTAGGAGATTCTAGATGTCACTGAACTTAAAATTACTATGTATATATCTATATATCTTATTTATTAAGAACCATTTGCATCTATTAGAATATTTTTCTTTATTTTCATGTATATCTGAATTTTCGTGTGAAAAAGAGCAGGTTGGTGCTATATTACATAAAGAGATCAAAATAGACCCATCAGAGTAGTTGTGTCTTGGAAGGAATATCGGTGGAGTGTTTTATAATTGTATCAAATTCACATAATATTCTTTATATTCTTATTCAAATGCTCACCGATGACTTGGATTTTTGTATAAGTGCTGTGCGCAAGGAAGTGATATATAACCAATTAAACATTGTTTAGAAATAACCCAGATATTCCTCAATGAGCAGCTGAGCTGGGAAAATTTACCATTTGATCGATAGTATCGCGAGCCCATTATTGGTCAAGGCGGCGCGGGTGAAAAGTTCAAAGGGACGGGCAGTGCAGTGTGTAGTTAAAAGCTCGCCGAAACGGAGGGGGAAGGAGATGGTTTTCTCGAGAGTTCGTCTTTGTTTTAGCCTCGTCTCGATGGTGTGAGAACATTCCGGAATGTGAGTAATCTATAAAAAAAATGGCGCCCGCCCGCCACAGTGAGTCAGTCGGTAATTGGACGCGTGCGCGTGAACAGCTGTGTGAACTGTGTTTGTGGTCGATGACCTTGCAAGTTGTATTGCGCTCGTGGCGTAAGGTAACTGTCAGATTTATTTCTACGAAAATAAACAGCAGTTTTTGGTATTTGTAGCCTGGAGTTTTAATTTGAGGAACACAAGGGGTCACAATATATTAAACCGTTTTGTCGTTCACTCATTTCTGTTACAGTGGGTTTAACTATCATATTCGTGGTATCAGAGACGTACATCTCTTCCTTTTATTTCTCCTGCTTCTTCCTAGCAAGCTTTTGATACTGCATCGTCTTCTTGGTCATCTTGTTCCCATAGGTTTATACCTAATGCATTGCTAGTCTAGATAATCTAAACTTGGCATTCTCATTACATTTTCTTTTCATTGCTTCTGATACTTATACATATCTTCAAGCATACTTATAACCTTGTTTCTAATTGTATTCTTTTAGACTTCCCCATCAGTTACGCTCTAGCCGTCCTTAATCTTGTCTTCTCAACGCCCGGGTTTGACTACCATATTTTAAAGCTGCCTTAGATATTACATTATACACTTACTGTTTTATTTCATTTCTCATATTGCTTCCAAAATATTTCTTAATGTATCCATTCAGATTTTTCATTATATTGGTTTCCATATCTTCGTTCATCTGTTCCGTGCTCTAGTGCCATCACAATTAATTAAAAGTGGGTATCTGTTCCATTACCGTCTTTCCTCATCCAATTTTTCCAATTAATTACAATCGATTAATTTTCTGAGAAGATATTCTCATATAGTGTTCCTTTATTTTGTTTAATATATTTAGTGATATTTGTAAGTTATCTTCAGAATGTGGCAAAACCAGCTGGTTATCCGCGAATAATAATGCTTATATTTGTTTATCCTTGTTTAGGTCGATTTCTTTTGTGGCTTTCTCATATAATTTTTCTAAACTTCGATACATATAAACACACAAACATAAAGTTTACAATTGCAAACAGTTCTGACCTGGTGATTTAAAACAGGTTTTAGTTTAGCAATCAGCGTGAAAGTTTGATTCTGAAACTTTAATTCACTTAATAAAACCAATGCAGAACTGTGTTATTTAGAAATAAGGAGGATCAATGAGGAAGGCGTCAAATATGTCACAAAAAGTAGAACTCTAGCTATAGTACCAAGGCCAGGGAGAAGGTGAGAGACGCAATCTCGCTCTATACACAACGAACTGTAGCGAAACATAGAAAGCATTTGAGAAGAATCTTTGAAGAACCTCTGGTCTTTAGAATTATTAATTTTAAGGGGAAGACACATATTAGTACATCCACTAGGATCGATTGAGTTGTGTATATATATACACAACTCAATCGACATTATTAGTAATTTATTTATACATATATTTATTTATTTACTTACTTACTTACCTACCTACCTACCTGCCTGCCTGCCTGCCTGCCTCCCTGACGCCCTGCATGCCTACCTACCTACCTTCCTACCTACCTACCTACCTAAATACCTACCTACCTACCCAGCTACCTACCCACCTACACACCTACCCACCTAACCACCCACCCACCTACCCAACCACCCACCCAACCACCCACCCACCCACCAACCCACCCTCCTACCTACCTACCTAGCTACCTACCTAGCTACCTACCTAGCTACCTACCTACCTAGCTACCTAGCTACCTACCAGCCTACCTACCAACCCACCTACCTACCTACCAACCCACCTACCTACCTTCCCACCCACCTACCTACCCACCTACCTACCCAAAACCTACCTACCCACCTACCCAAATACCTACCTACCCACCCACACACCCACCCACCTACCTACCTGCCTACCTACCTGCCTACCTACCTGCCTACCTACCTACCCACCCACCTACCCACATACCCAACTACCCACCACCCACCCACCCAACCACCTGCCTACCTGCCTGCCTACCTGCCTGCCTACCTAACTGCCTGCCTAACTGTCTACCTGCCTAACTGCCAGCCTGCCTACCTGCCAGCCTGCCAACTTGCCTACCTGCCTGCTGCCTGCCTGCCTACCCACCCACCCACCTACCCACCCACCCACCTACCCACACACCTACATACCCACCTACCTACCCACCTTTCCTACCCACCTACCTACCTACGTTTTAAATAATAAACTGGAAAATTACAACTGTTGAGCCTACTTTTTTGTACTTTTACGTCCTCCAACGCTAAGTCATATCGGACCTTGAATGGAATGGGTGAAATGATGCTCAAATGAGCCCAGGGTCCTCAGAGGTTAGAGTTACCCGACAAGTTGAACCTATATAACAGGATAGGAGCATGGTAACTTTTCTATTACATATCCCGAAAGTATTTATTTTCTTAGGGATAATTCTAAACCTTTGTTAACAATATTATACGTTGAGTTATTTTAATAAGTGAGGTATACATTTTCATTTAACTGGCAATATTCTTAGAAGTTAGAACTGATGTGTGTCAGGTTGGCTGTTATCTTCAATTTTATTAAATATATTATAGTACGAGAGGGCAGGACGTTTAAAATAATTTATGAATATTAATAATTAAACTGTTTTGCAAAAACTAAGAGTAGCACACATAGAAATTGTAAACATGATTGTAATTAATCACTGATAGTAAATGGTAACAAAACAATTGATTTTGATGTTGTTAGATTGATTGATTTTAATTATTTTCCTTATTGTTGAAATATATTTTTAGTTTTTTAAGACAAAAAGTATCAGTATATATTTATTTAAGTAAAGGATGTAATAAATTTGGAATTTATCATAATTTTGGTGATTCTGTTGGTTTATTTTTTAAAGAACATAGAAATTTTTGTTTTTAATTGCTTATTATATTATATAATTTGTCTTTTTTATTTTTATCATTACCAAAATAAATATTAAAACCTCATAAGAGGTTTATTTAATTCTATTTTAGGTTAATGCCTTGTCTAGTATGTAGTGATTGGTGTAACTGTGCTTTGTAGGTATGCTTATGTTGCTTCAGTATTTAATATGGAGAGGATCATTCATTTAATAATTTTATTTATAAGTATCGTCATACATGTTACTTCTCTTGAATCTGATTTAACAGACATGGTAAATAAAAGTAGTCTTTTAGATGAGAGGAATTTCATATATCATATTTAAATTTAGGAATAAACCTGTTCTTTTCAAAGGTTTGTTAACTTATATGTTAAATAGGTACTGTAATGTTATCATTATGATTTCAAGATCGAAGGTTATTTATTAAGCTTATAAAATTGTTATTATAAATGGAAAATTTCACCTCAGATTTTAATAATTAGCACATTTAAACTGTAGGATATTATTTAAGATTTTATTTAAAGTAAGCGCTTTAAGGAAATATTAACTTTTGTATCTTAAATATTAATAATTTTAACTACTGCAGTTAAAAATCAATAAAATAATGTTTAAATAATTTATAACTTCCTACATGTTTGAGTTCTTGTTGGAAGGTTATATGTTATTACTGAGTCTTTAAAAGTACAAGTAATTGTAATAGTTTTATAATATATTTTAACTATCTATTGGACTTATAGTAATTCAGATTAAAATTTTAAGTAACACTTTAAATACTTATTCATCCTTAGGGCATTTATGTGTGTAGTTTTAATTATTTCATTGACAGTCATTAAAATTGTATTAAACCTGTTTCATAGCTTTGGGTAATATTTGCAGTACAATCAGGACATTAAGTTTTTTGTTATAAGTTATTTTCACCAAGGAGCTGTAGTCGTGAGGGACGGTATTACGCGAGATCCAGCAACACTGGCGTGTAGCTTGGTTTCACCGCTTCAAATCCCCACCACAACACGTATATTCATTTTATAGTATGTACTGATTGTTCTAACTGTGCTTTGTTAGTGTGTTTACGTTGTTTTAGTATTTAATGTGCAGAGGTGATTTTCCTTTAATTTCTTTAAGTCAATATTCAAGAATTTTATTTATAGGTTTATTAATATGTGTTAATTTACTGCAATCTGATTTAAGTCATGTGGTAATTCAATATAGGTATTATACATGAAAGAAACTTTAAACCATTATCTTTAAATTTGGGATTAAAGATGTTCTTTTAAAGGATTTGTTAAGTAATGAGTTAAACAGCTACTTCAATTTTTCATTATGATTTCAAGACAGTAACAGCTGTTTTGATTTATATTTAAAATGGGTTTGAAAAATTTACACATTTATGAATAACAATTGTATAGAAATATATGTAAGTTTGTGATTAGCCGTAGTGATAACTGTATTACGTAATGTTCTGACGTAGTAGTAAATCAGACAATCATATAAAAGTAGGATATGGATAGCGTTCGTAACGAAGCATTAAATAATCTTGGTGTAGAAAACAAAGGAAATGTGTTCTTCTTAATGGCACGCTGAAGAAATCGAATTTTTTTAAATTGCTTGAAAATATTTAAGTTTTGGGACTGGAATTCTTTATCCTTAGTTATATTTCTCTCCATCTTATTCAGCCACATGTTCGGGCGCAATTTGGTGCGGGATTTCTATGCTTTAGATGGGATGCACGTTGACTTTTTGAAGATCCCCGTCGAGAAGTCAGATATAACAGAGTTAATTCGTTGTATAAGTTTGTTTCATAAATTCGTTCGATTCTTTTTACGTGTATACGACAAAGAACGCCTGCGCTGTATGCCCGTATCACAACTACGGCAGCGAAGTTGTCTAATTATGTAAGGGCAATCTGTTTATATACGCAAGGTCATCGAAAGTAAGGCAATGCACTTTTCAAAACGAACTTTATTTTGTGCAGTATGCACCATTATTATCAATAACATATCTCCATTTCTCAGGAAGCTTATCAATTCCATTTTTCCAAAATCTTGCAGTTTTCTGGTTGACGAACTCTTCTACTGCGAGTCTGCAATCCTCCAAAGGAGTAAGGCGTTTGCCATTAAGGAAGTTTTGCAGGGATCGGAGTAAATGATAGTCGGATGGGTCAATGTCTGGAGAATAAGGCGGGTGAGGTAACACATCCCAGTCGAAATCCCGTAATTTCTGACGAGTTGCCATAGAAATATGTGGTTTGGCATTGTCTTGATGAAAGACGACTCCAACATTAGATGCTAATTCTGGCCTCCTCTGTCCTAGGGCAACCCTCAGATGATCCAACTGAGAACAGTATTTCTCTGAATTGATGGTCTACCCAGGAGGAAGAAATTCGTAATAAATAATTCCTTTCCAGTCCCACCAAACGCACAGCATAATCTTCTCAGGATGAAGCCCTGGTTTAGGAATTGAGAGTGGTGGTTCCCCTTTCTTACGCCATGACTTTCCCTTTCGGATGTTGTTGTTCACAATCCACTTTTCGTCTCCTGCAGCCAGCTGTTTCAGAAAAGGGGCAGTTTCACTGCGTCTTATCAATGCGTCACAGATAGAAACGCGCCGAACTAAATTTTGTTTAATCAGTTCGTGCGGAACCCATACATCCCGAAGATTTACGCAACCAAGTTTCTTTAGGTGCCTGGCTACAGTTGCATGAGATAAGTTTAGCTCCTGACCTACCTCCGGAGTTTTTATTCTGGGGTTGTTCGTAATCATGTCCTTTATCCTTCCTCATCTGTTCCCAGCTCGGTTAAACAGCACAAATTTTCCGTTGAGTTTGTGAGGCGGTTTTACCTTTACGGTAATAAAACAGCATTAAATGTCGAAAATTTTCCTTCTTGCCTTCCATATTAACATTCACAAGTTACAACTCCACACTGTTGCATCCAAAAACTCGTACTGAAGTTTGGTTACCAATTCTTACATAAGTTGACCTATTTACCTTTGGCCATGAGGTCACTGTGGTTTGTGTTCATAGCATTCTTTTCAATTATTGTATTTCTAAACAAACCCCATATTGTTAAGCAACTTTTTTGGCGTAAAAGTAATGGGGACATGCAGTGTTCTCAGGAGTTCTTAGTCGTAAACACGAAACAAGAATCCTACGAATTTATGAGACAACCCGATATTTTGAGTTTTTTCCTGATGATTGGGTTTAATTAAATAAGAGTCATGAGAATCTAAGTTTCAGGCGTGGTTCGGAATAAAGTTTCGGAGAAGTCAAATTTTGTAACAATTTAATTCTATCATTTGGATTACATTTTACTTGAACTTCCTTTCCGAGTCACTTGCAGTTTACTTCCAACATATCGATAAATTATTACTTTGTTATATTTAAACAGTTCCAAATATTACATAAATGTTCTTGATCCTGCACCACTATCCATCACGCTTACCATTACAAAACATCTCTACTAATATTATTGATTTTTCGTAACTATCTTTACCCCTATCTTAATTTTGTGATTGGCCGATTTAATGCCACGTCACAACATTACGTCATACAATTATTACTATGGAAAATCACAAAATTACATATATTTTTACTTCTTTAAATTACTAAATACACAATCATTTTCATTTACAAATTTATAAACTTTTCATAACTGTTCTAAATATAATTCGAAACTACTGTTACAGTGTTAGTTCAGTTTGAAGTATTAGATAGTATAAAGTTTTGGGATAGGAATTGTGGTGGATTTGGTGTTCAAGGAAATAAACAAAAGATTGGTTTTTAATAGAAATTAAAATTAAAAGTCTTAATGACTTCTTCACTCGTTACCATCCTTCTAACTTAGAGTTTTCATTGCTCGTAAGTAAGAATATAACAGAAGAATATTAAAAGCTAGACGAGGCATAATTAAGGATTTTCCTGATAACTTCGGGGAACATCTTCTACATCCAGTCATAATATTTTGGACGAAGGTAAGCTCGACGAAGTAAGGCCAACGACGGGAAACGAGATACCAGCACGAATCTTGCTATATATGCTGCCGCAACTTTGGGGCATCGTAACCAACAACAAAGGAGGAATCCTGCTACATATGTCGCCACTACGTAAGGATCATAGCATCTTCAACATCGCACCAATCCCCCAGCACCAAAAACGTTTTTTTCAACGTGATTTTCACAACGCAGGGTTTGTGGTTCGTCACCTTCAATCATCGCATGTGTGGCTATACCTTGTTTCACATAAGCTTGCCCCGCATCTCTTAAAGGTCACGTGACCTAATCACCTCTCATTGGCTACTATTGTAGTATAGACTGTCGTGCGGTAAAAATTAGTTTGTTACTTAACATGGTGATATATCTTTATATGTTGGAAGAGAATTGTCAAATTTATATTTTCGTAACTATTTTAATTAAACATATTACGCAACAGAGTTGATTTATCTGAAATGCATGTTAATTCTTAAACGAAGTAAAGAGGAGGCTCCCTTGCTAACAAGCACATGGCACGATAGCACGTGATTTAGCGGTAGTGGTGACATATTTGTTTATATGACTTTTATCACTGACCTTGTTTTGAACTGGATTAGTCATATATCGCCATTCGACGGTGCGCTATGCCGAGTGCGAGAGCTAAATTATTTTATTGATCGATTATTGTGCGTGTACTTATTATATATATAATGGCAGAGTCTACTGCCAGTTTTTCGCTGAAGTATCGCATGGACAATTCTTTACAAACAGGCGAAAAAAGAATTGTGGTGCATGTGTTTAATGCACTCACGGAGAAGAATCCGTCTTTGTCAGTGAGAAAAGTCGAGCACCTGTGCTCTGAAGTTACAGGTGTGAGTGTTAGATCCGTAGGAACATCGCGATATGAAATTGAGAAAACAGGAAAACTTAACACTCCAGGCAAAAGCAGGAATAAACAAAAGTGCGTGCTCGGAGAAAATACGTGAAAAGTGTTGTGCGTCGTCATGTGTGTGGTTTTTTCTTTAGAAACGAACTCCCTAACATAAGTAACATTCCGTCTGCTGTAAATTAGGATGCAGGTTTACCAAATTTCATCAGATTGCTTATACAGCTGGGGTTTGTGAATGAAAAAAGAGGCAAAAAAATGTGCTAAAAGACAGAGGCGGTATTGCTGTGTGACGAAGACGTTACTTAAGGACAACCAGAATGTATCGAGATACAAATCGCAAAATATACACGAAGAACACACGAAAAGTAAGGTATGGCGTGACACGACTTTTAAGACTGAAAGACAAGCATTTTTGAAAGGTATGTGTGCTGGTTTAAAAGTCCCAGTGGAAAAGGCCAAAGGCCTTTCATTATAAACTCTTTCAGTTTCATTGCTCATTCAGTTTCAACTTACTCAGTTCATTATAAACTTGTATTTTTCCATGCCTTCACATCTTTATTTGTATGATTTTATTTATCTTCCCGGCTATTATTATGACGTTTACTGCACGTTTAAATATGACGGGAAGGCACCGCCTATGGCCTATGGCGCGATAGCATTAGCCAATTAGGACGAGGGGGAGGGTAGTTGAACGCGGAGTGATACATTTCAGCGGGGCAAGGTTATATGAAACAGACATTAATTAGAAGTCCTGCTACATGACCTAAGTTTATTAATTAAGCTTTCATATGTTTGATTATTGCTAAAAGTTCTCGTCTCAGGTTTTAATAATTCACACCTTGAAAATGTAGGATATACTTTGAAAGTTTATATAAATATGAGTTTTATATGAGTATTAGTTATTTGTCATAACTATTAATAATGTTAACTACTGCAGTTATGCCTAATACAATTTAAAAGGAAATTAAAACAATTTATAACTTCATACAGGTTTGAGCTCCTGTTAGGATATTATTTATTATTAATGTCTAACGGTAATTGTCATAATTTAAATATATTTTAATTATACATTCCACTGGTAGGAGCTGAGACTAATATATATATATATATATATCCGTCAACTAACAATTTAACTATATGCAAATATAGTAATTTGTAACTTAAAACTTCACTTATCTTATTGTTAAATTATTAAAATAATTTAATGGTTCCATAGATTTAATTGTTTGGGAAAATATATTTATTTAAAAAAACATCACGTAACGAATTTTGAAATACCGGCAGTAGATTCTGTTTTTAAATTTGTTTTATTTTCAGATGTTGGTAGTACTAACAAAAACACATCAACATCTGTTGTTTAGTAACGATGGCGACAGTTAAGGATATGTATAAGTATACATGAAATCGTGATTATAGAGAATTTACAAGAATTATCATTATTTCTTTTAAGATAAGTGAAGCTTTAAGTTACAAATTATTATATTTGTATATATTTATTTGCTTCACTATGCTTAACAATTTAACAATTTATTTATCTGAAAGCTATTGCCGCGGCTACTTTTATCAATATTGCATTCATTTCCCTTAAACTTGTATTTAATCTGCTTCACAGTTTTTGGGTTCGCAGTAGAATTCCGACATTAATTTTTTTGTATGTAATGTAATTTCTGCCCTACTTACTTCTGAGCCTGATAGCTTTGTTTACGTGGTACTGGAAGTATTGTTTCAACGCTAAAGGGAAGCCCCTTCCAAAAACCTCAAAAATGAACTGAAGCTCAATTATGTTTGAAGTTGCTGCGACGTCTAGGACACACAGTGGAAGTCTTACGAAACACAAGGTACACGTAGGAGCCTCTAGATGTCGCCAAGGTTGAAATTGCTATCTATTTATCTATATATCTTAGTCATTAAGAACCATTTGCATACATTAGAATATTGTTCTTTAGTTTTATGTATAACTCTATTCTCGTGTGAACAAAGCCAAGTTGGAGCTATATTACATAGAAATATCAAAATAGACCCATCAGATTTGTTGTGTCTTGGAAGGAATATCTGTGGAGTGTTTTATAATTGCACCAAATTCAATTTATTTCCCTCAATAAATTGAATTGGGAGATAAATTGAATTTGGTATAAATTGAATTTGGTACAATTATAAAACACTCCATAGATATTCCTTCCAAGACACAACAAATCGTATGGGTCTATTTTTCCCTCATATTTCAACCTAACATTATTACTGTTTGAATTTAATAGACCTAAAATAAACTCTTCCTAAAATTATCACACCAGCGGTGCTAACATAGCGTTGCACCCGAGTTGGCTACCATGAGGAGCCACGGCTACCTCCCTTCTTTTCATCTACATTATCTTAAACCACCAACCTGCAAAACCCCACATTTCCTGTCATTAAGTGGTTAAGTCCGTGTAGGTCAGGTACACGAATGACACACATCGTGCTGACCCTCAGTCAGCCGCCAGCTGCTTGAATGAATGAATAAATTCCCCTCATATTATTCTACACATTTTTAACAAGAAATTTGGATTTTTGTCCCAATGTTGCGTGCATGGACGTGATATATAACAACTTACACATTGTTAAGAAATAACCCAGGTATTCTTGAATGAGCTGCTGAGCTGGGAACATTTACCATTTAATCGATATTGTTGGGAGCCCATTATTGTTCGACGCGGCGCGGGCGACGAGATCAAAGGGATGGGCTGTGCTGTGTGTAGTTAAAAGCTCGACGAAAGGGGGGAAGGAGATGGATTTCTGGAGAGTTCGTCTTTGTTTTAGCCGAGTCTCGATGGTGCGAGAACATTCCGGAATGTGACTAATCTATAAAAAAGGGCGTTCGCCAGCCACAGTTGGTAATTGGACCCGTGCGCGTGAACAGCTGTGTAAACTGTGTTTGTAGTCGATGACCTTGCAAGTTGTATTGCTTATTTGACGTAATTTTGGACTGTCAGATTGATTTCTACGAAAATAGAGAGCAATTATTGGTATTTGTAATCTGCATATTTAATTTCGTGAACTCACAGAGTCACGATATATTAAACCGGTTTGCCGTTTACTCATTTCGGTTTCTGTGAGTAGTATGTATGTGGGTACTCTGCATCACACCGGATATGATACAGAATTCTTACCTGTTTTAATAAGTGCATGATGTAGAATTCTCCTATGATTTAGAAGTCTCATGTTTGATATTCGACGATTTTTTGTTGTTTGGGTCGGTGGCGTATTGCCGTTCCCCAGGATAGTTGTGTGTGTGTGTGTGTGTGTGTGTGTGTGTGTGTGTTGTGTGTGTGTGTGTGTGTGTGTTGCTTGGAATGGTGGGGGCGGCGGCGCGGTTGCGGGTTTCTTCGTGTCGAGGTGTGTGTGTGTGTGTGTGTGTGTGTGTGTGTGTGTGTGTGTGTGTGTGTGTGTGTGTGTGTCTGTGTGTGTGTTTGTGTGTGTGTGCGCGCTTCAACTCTCTTGTATGGATATCGAGTCTAGGGTTGCAATTACACCTGAATTACTCTCGATGGTGTCTTGTTCCCCGTCAATTTTCAATTTCAAACCGCTACTCAACAAACCTTCGTAAAAAGTATCTTTGAAAGTATCTACAACTGCAGGAAACTGTTTCCCACTAATGCTGACTTTTATTTTTGGTGGATCTGTTAGAATTTTATCTTCTATTTTATTCGTTCCCTCCTTATGTCGTTCTATCAACATTTGCCTTCTCTGAACCCTACTTTGCGTGTACTCATCAGAATAGGGATACTTCCCAATCCTCACTGAAGGCGAGCTTGATTGGGTGCGAAGTTTTCCGTTGCCTTGCTGATGGCTCCTGTTCCATTATTGACATTAATCAAAGGCGCCGGGTTCGCTTCCTGGTCACTTCTGCTTGCCATCCATTGCTTAGCAGTTTTAATAGCGTCTATCCTGTCTTCACGACACGGTGAATTTCTACCACTTCTAGTTCTTTCTTCTTGCCTAGGGGAATGAGGTCTATATATACTTTTATGGCTGTGATTTTCGTTATAAGTCTCTCCGGAATAACGCCTGTATCTGAGCAATTGTCCGCCCCTATCTATCGAAAATCTCGCCTGCATGAAATTTACTTGTGCATTTCGTCCTCTTGGAAATGTCTCATATCTTCCCCTATGGTTGTTATCGAAATGGTTTCTTCTTCTACTATCAAAATTACTAGCACTTTTCGGTAGGGGACCATGATACCTTTCTCGTGTATCATAATTTCTACCGTTTCCTGACTGTGCCCCCTGCCCGAAAGACTTTTTTATGACTTCTCTCGTATTTTGTAAAACCGTTCTCATTACTTGCATCATTCTGGATTTTGTTTCTTTCTAACGCGGTCGAGAAGTCTATCCTCATGGCAATCGTGTTTGGTCTAGCAATAATTAAATAATGTTGAATTGTTTTCGGAAGGTGATTGGTCACCTGATTAATCAATTCACATTCGGGTATGGGTGGTTCAATCATTCGGGATCTTCTGGCTACTCCCATGAAATAATTCACCATTGAGCCATCCTTTCGTGCGCTATATTTTCCATTACTTAATTCTGCCCTAATGCTTGCCTGTCCAGTTGCACCCCAGTACCGATTCAAAAATGTCTGCTTAAAAGTTTCATAATTTTGTTCTAGCCCTACAGATAATTCCAGCCAATTCGAAGCGTTGCCCTTGAAACATTTGCGTACTACCGTCATTTTTTATTCTTCCGGTATGCCCTTCACAATAAAATATTCCTGCAGATTATAAATGAACGTTTTTGGATCGTCAGAATCTTCGTCTTGAAATATTGGTGGAGATATCTAACTGAGAATATGGTTAGCCCATGGTACATTTGAACCGCCATTTCTCATTCTATTCTGGTTGTTACCACCTGAAGTACTGGGGCCTAAGTTTAGCATAGGAATGTCAGCTGACGCATTTGGCGTTGCCTCGTTCCTCGCTGTCTCACCACTTATACTACTAGCTGAATTACTACTGTTATCTGAGATGCTTACCCTTTCAAGCAACTCTTTAATCTTGTCACCAACTTCGTCCATTCCTACTGTTAATTTTCTATTGTCTTTTTCCGAAACTTCTAACCTCCTTTGATGTACTTCTAACGTTTTACCAATAGCTTCCCTTTCTTTTGTTAATTCTTGACTTATTTCTTCCCTAAGCTTTCTATTCTCCTTCTCTAGCCTTGCACTAACCTCTTGTCTAACACTTCTAAGTTCTTCACCAATTCCTGTATTAATATCTTGTTTTACAATTTTTATTTCCTCCCTAACCAGCTCATGATTTTCCCTAACCTCCAATCTTACGTTTTCAATTTCACTCCTAATCTCGTCCTTAAAACTTTCTCGAACATTCTGTTGATTTTCTATTATATTCTTACTACTAATTTTCATTTCCTCCCTGAAGTTATTCTCTAATTTTCCTATATCTTCCCTACTAGCCTTCATCTCTTCCCTGAAGTTATTCTCTGATTTTCCTATATCTTCCCTACTAGCCTTCATCTCTTCCCTGAAGTTATTCTCTAATTTTCCTATATCTTCCTTACTAGCCTTCATCTCTTCCCTGAAGTTATTCTCTAATTTTCCTATATCTTCCCTACTAGCCGTCATCTCTTTCCTGAAGTTATTCTCTAATTTTCCTATATCTTCCTTATTAGCCTTCATCTCTTCCCTGAAGTTATTCTCTAATTTTCCTATATCTTCCTTACTAGGCTTCATCTCTTCCCTGAAGTTATTCTCTAATTTACCTACATCTTCCCTACTAGCCTTCATCTCCTCCCTTAACTCTTTCTGATTGTTTTCTAATTTTTCACCGAAGCCGTGTATCAGTGCAACAAGTGACTCCAACACCTGATTGTTCATAGTACTGCGCTGAGTTGAAACTTCTCTGCCTAAATTACTTTCCCCTAACAGTTCTACATTGCTTTGCACATTCCTATCACCTACATTTTCTACATTACACAAAACACTATTTACATCACCCTCCTGAACATCCATATTTACATCAGCCTGCTCTAACATTTTTCCACTTCTCAAATACATGTATCACTGGAACAGATATATATATATATATAAACACACACTCCTGGAACACACACTGACGTCGGTGTGTCAGACCCACCATACTTGCTCCGGACACTGCGAGAGGGCTGTACAAGCAATGATCACACGCACGGCACAGCGGACACACCAGGAACCGCGGTGTTGGCCTTCGAATGGAGCTAGCTTCGCAGCGTTTGGGTACCACCACCGTCAGTGTCAGCCAGTTTGCCGTGGCATACGGAGCTCCATCGCAGTCTTTAACACTGGTAGCATGCCGCGACAGCGTGAATGTGAACCGTATATGCAGTTGACGGACTTTGAGCGAGGGCGTATAGTGGGCATGCCGGAGGCCGGGTGGACGCACCGCCGAATTGCTCAACACGTGGGGCGTGAGGTCTCCACTGTACATTTATGTTGTCGCCAGTGGTCGGCGAAAGGTGCACGTGCCCGTCGATCTGGGACTGGACCGCACCGACGCACGGATGCACGCCAAGAGACCGTCGGGTCCTACGCAGTGCCGTAGGGGACCGCACCGCCACTTCCCAGCAAATTAGGGACACTGTTGCTCCTGGGGTATCGGCGAGGACCATTCGCAACCATCTCCATGAAGCTGGGCTACGGTCCCGCGCACCATTAGGCCGTCTTCCGCTCACGCCCCAACATCGTGCAGCCCGCCTCCAGTTGTGTCGCGACAGGCGTGAATGGAGGGACGAATGGAGACGTGTCGTCTTCAGCGAGGAGAGTCACTTCTGCCTTGGTGCCAATGATGGTCGTATGCGTGTTTGGCGCCGTGCAGGTGAGCGCCACAATCTGGACTGCATACCACCGAGGCACACAGGGCCAACACCTGGCATCATGGTGTGGGGAGCGATCTCCTACACTGGCCGTACACCTCTGGTGATCGTCGAGGGCACACTGAATAGTGCATGGTACATCCAAACCGCCATCGAACCCATCGTTCTACCATTCCTAGACCGGCAAGGGAACTTGCTGTTCCAACAGAACAATGCACGTGCGCTTGTATCCCGTGCCACCCAACGTGCTCTAGAAGGTGTAAGTCAACTACCCTGGCTAGCAAGATCTCCGGATCTGTCCCCCCATTGAGCATGTTTGGGACTGGATGAAACGTCGTCTCACGCGGTCTGCACGTCCTGCACGAACGCTGGTCCAACTGAGGCGCCAGCTGGAAATGGCATGGCAAGCCGTTCCACAGGACTACATCCAGCATCTCTACGATCGTCTCCATGGGAGAATAACAGCCTGCATTGCTGAGAAAGGTGGATGTACACGGTACTATTGCCGACATTGTGCATGCTTTGTTGCCTGTGTCTATGTGCCTATGGTTCTGTCAGTGTGATCATGTGATGTATCTGACCCCAGGAATGTGTCAATAGAGTTTCCTCTTCCTGGGACAATGAATTCACGGTGTTCTTATTTCAATTTCCAGGAGTGTAATATATATACATATATATGTATATATATAAGTTCTTTTACTCAGTACCTTTTATCTGATGCCGTTGTAGATCCTCTTGGTCCTCGTGGTCCTGGTTGCCTCGTTGTCTGCTAATCTGCTGCTCTGATGTTCAGCTCCACTGTAGTCTGGTTTTACCGCAAGTTCGGGCCCCAGTTGGTGCGCCATATGCAGCGGCTATTAAACAAACACGTGGTTGATCTGTCGTCTCGTCGCTGCTTGGTAGAATGTGGAATACTATGACTCCACGTTCGATTTCGCTATTACGAGCAAAATGCTGCTTCTCATTGTTTTATTTTCCTCAGCTGCTCCGCATAGATCTTAAACTCTGGGTATGCGTGGGTTTTGCACAGAAAAACCAGAGCTTTCCATTAAATGCTGTTTATTCACACAACTTTGAATAAAGGTTTGCCGATATGCCGTTACTACGACTGCAGAGTAAATTCACTAACTTATCGCAGTGTAATATACTGTCGGTCAGTGACGGCCAACAGCCACTAGACCAACCTCCTTCGACGAGAGTCCCTCTCTTCCTCTACCAGTTTCAGCGCAAATCTTAGCGTCACCACGCCAAGTGATCGCCCTTTCACTTTTCTTAATCGATCAGGTTTTTCAGAGCAGTTTTCCGGGAAACCTGCTCTCGGGGAATGCTAAAGTACCTGGCCGCTGACTCTTACTACCTGCTTGAACATCTTCATCCCGTAATGACACTTTTAGAACGAATCTAAGCCAACACTAGATGTACTTTTTAACATGGACTGATTTCCAAATTATATTATTTCAATATTCTATGTATTTACAGTTTCGGCTTCAAAGTTTAGTCGTCGCATCGTCGCCTTTTTCAGGGTCGCGAACATTGCACAACCGTTTTCCCTTAAACCTATAGTTTCCCGATCCATCTCTAGTTATAATATACCGATTAAACACACCCCTAGAGGGTGTGATTCTTCGGGATCCGAACCTATCGATACTCATCGTTTTAGTGATGAATTATTCTATTTATTCATTCTGATAAAGAGATCAAATCCCTGTCGGTAGCGTCCCTCGTTCAGTGGATATTCCGGTACTATGACAACAGAGGATCGTTCATTACCCTCCCATATATGTTTACACATATCCTTAAATTCATCATAGGACATTTCAGTATTTACATAATCTTCATATATATGTTTTAAATTGAGATTATCCTGTCTAAAGAGTACAATATTTGCACTTTCTCTGATTAAATGTTTAGGGACTTTAGCATATGATTGGGCTAAATATATAGCATCGACGTTACGATGTCTACCCATACTGTAATATGAGGCTATGTTACCCTGTTGTTCATGTATCACATCGTCAAATACGAATATCGAGTTTTCTCTAGCTTCCGACGTTTGGACTACTTTTTCACCATCATCGAACGTAAATACGCTTATATCGGGTATAGTGTTCAGTACCTTGAGTAAATACCGATTTTTAGCTTGTTGCAACGATTTAGAATATTGTCACTCGAGCGTCGGAACACCCTATAGACTGGGCGAGCAGCAGACGGGTCGGTGTTCGCCCCGCCCCCTCGTTTGTCTTATAGCGTTAAGAAGGGATGGCTGGGACAAAAAACTTCACGGCGCCGTCTCTTTCTGTTCCACCTGTGCTCTCGAACTTACAGGATATTTCCCCTAATCTGGAACCTTCCGATCGACCCGCTGGCCCTATATAAGCAGCACGTCGAGTTAGTCAGTCAGTCAGTTCTTGGTGTAAGGATGCAGTGCTAGTGTACGACGAGAAGACTGTGTGAGAGCATCGGAAGATTGTACGTAATTACGAGTGCAAGTGAAATTGTAACGGACGAACTGGTGAATCGTAATTGTGTGCATTACGTAATTCTGTGTCATTGGCAAGAGTTTAACTGTAAGTCTGTGGAAATAAAGAACATCTTTGAGTGGTGTAATTGGACTTTTCATTTCACGAACCCACAAAGTCACAATATATGTGGAGGTTTTCAAATCTCAGACCATTCTCGTAAACAAGCAGGTTGAGTAGAACATTCGTTTTTCCAGCATTTAAACTACCCAATATGAGTACTCTAACATTACTCGGAAACAGCGTCCCGTGTCGCCCTTTGCCAACATCATCTTCGAAGTCTAAAACCTGTATGGGTAGCGCACACTTTTGCTTTACTACTTCCATATTATGACTAATACTTATAAAGCGTAAGTTTTGCTTTTTATTTCATAGTGAGACATGCGCTCTACACGTGCACGCAAGGGTTCGGGAATTCTTAATTCCTTGATTAATTCATTACCATTTGAGACTCATTTACCGGGTTATCGCATCTGCGGTCCTGGAACAAAACTACATAAACAATTGCAGAGGGGCGACTTACCAGTGAATGGGTTGGACTCGGCGTGTCTGGATCACGACAAAGCTTACGCAGCGAGTACTGATACAGAATCACGTCGTCCAGCTCATAAAGTGCTCGCGGAGAAGGCTTGGAGACGGGTAAAATCTGCTGGCGCTTCTTTGGGTGAACAAATTGCAGCTCGACTTGTCACTACACTTATGAAGGGTAAATTGGCAGTGGGCGCTGGTATGCGAAAACTTCGCAGCAAGAGAGGTGGTTTCTTATCTTTACTACCACTTTTAGCTGCTCTAGGTGCAGCAGGTGGTTTAGCTGGATCTGCTGCTCAGATTGCTACAGCTGTGAATAACAAACGTTCGGATGCAAAACAACTTGCCGAATTAACTCGTCACAATGAGCGTATGGAGCCTTTAGCTCAGGGTAAAGGTCTGCGACGTAAGAAATGTAAGGATAGGGGATTGTATCTTCGATAAAAAACTCGAGGCGAGGCCTATATTTATCCCGGATAAAGCCCTGAATGCTACCGAGATAGCTTCTTATGCACGACGTCTACACATTGCACATTTTAGGGGTGTCTACATATTAAGATAAACTACCTCCACATCCTCGATACGCTGAGAGAATAGTAGTGAATTTGGATACATCGTATAATTCTGGTACTCATTGGGTTGCTGTACGCAAGGATGGTAACGTTGGATACTACTATGACAGTTTCGGTGATCTGAGACCACCGAAAGAGATAGAAACATATCTTTCAGGTGTTAAGATCCTATATAATACGAGCAGATTTCAAGATTTCGATTCCGTTATTTGTGGTCACTTGTGCCTTCAGTTTCTCTTATAAAACGACCTCGGCTACATTCGTAAATTATCAAAATGAGTTACACGATCACCGTGAGTGGAAGTGATACCAGCTTCTCTACATTTCTCAATCCACCAATACATCTGGATCCAGACGGTCATTACGAGATAGCTCTATTGAATTCCGAGACCTTTTACTCGATTCCTAATTTGGATGAGAGTAATAATCTATTCCATTACGTTCGCGATGGTGAAGTCGAGCGTATAGTGATTCCACCGTGTACTTATGAATTGGATGATATCGCTCGCTTGCTCAAGGATGCTCTCGACATCGGTGATGATTTTATTCTACGTGCTAATAACAACACCATGAAATCAGAAATTCAATGCCCCTATATTATCGACTTTAGTCTTGAGATATCGATCGCTTCTCTTCTCGGTTTCACCTCTAAACAGAGAGTTTCGGCGAACGTGCTGACCGAGTCTAATGATTTGGTTAACATACTCAAGGCTAGCATTATACGTATCGAGTGCAGTCTTGCCACTGGATTTTCATCAATTTTAAGAGTGGTCATTCTCTGTATGAATTTTTCCCTTCGGTACCTCCAGGTTATCATATGTCGCAGGAATCATCAAGTCCTATATCTACCAATCATCGATACAAACTTCATTGATCATCTCGACATTAGAGTGGTAGACCAGAACGGAGATAAGTTAGATTTCAGAAACGAAACCGTCACTGTACGATTGCACATACGTCGTAATGGGCATAAGTTTTAAGAGACGATGCTATATTAAAAACATCTTTCGAGAACGAACTCTACTCTATCATCGACCCGCAACCTAATCACATCATCTAATCGAAGATTTCTCACCGGTTTAGGATTCAAAGTTCTATAATGGATATGTTGGATGTGACTAGGATTTCGACCTTTGATGATAAGATCAGTAAGGAGGAAGAACACGTATTCCTGCCGTACAACACTTCAGCTCTCGATGTGAACGATGGAATTATAATTCCATGTCAAGCTGAAGATTTGTACAGGCTTCCTAGTAGAAGTTATCTCTACATCGAAGGATCTCTCACTAAACCCGATAGCAGCGTCTCCACATTGAAGTTGAGTAACAATGCTATGGCATTCCTATTCGACGAGATTCGTCTAGATATGAATGGGTCTACTGTTGACAGAACCAGAAATCCGGGTATTTCGTCAACGATGCGTAACTATGCATCTCTGAATGAACTGGAATCGAATCGTTTACTGAATACACGTTGGATCTATCCAGGAGGAGCGGTAGACATCGTGAATACATCGAATGGTATCTTCAATGCCACTGTTCCTCTATCGATGCTGCTGGGTTTCTCTGACGATCACAAGGAAATCATACTTAATAGCAAGTTTGAACTTGTTCTCATTAGATCTAAGGATTCTAATAATTGTATAATTGGAAACGATTCTACAACCATTCAACTCATTAGACTCGAATGGAGGATGCCTGTACTCCGACTCTCAGATTCTGAACCAGTTCATAAACTTAAACTCGTCAAATCGGATAAACCTCTACACGTTGCATTTTGAACCTTGCACCTGCATACTCAACCTGCATTACCCCAAACTAAAGCATTCACATGGAACATTGCAACCACGACTAAACTTGAAAAACCATGTTTCGTCATAGTCGGTGCACAGGTGGACAGATTGAGTCATCTCGCTAAGGATGCTTCTCTATTTGATCATTGTAATATGACTAATCTGAAACTTTATCTCAGCAGTGAATCTTACCCCTATCATGACACGAATTTGGATTTCACCAATTCAAAATTCGCATCTCTGTATTATCAATATTCTAAATTTCAACCATCCTACTACGGTAAGGAGAATTACCATCTTTTGAAACGGAATGACTTTCTGAAGTATGCACCGCTATTCGTCATCGATTGCTCTCATCAACCTAAGGATACCGTGACGGGAGCAGTGAACGTCCGATTGGAAGTTCAAGCATCATCAAATTTTCCTACACAAACTTCATTATTCTGTTTAATTATTCCTGATAAATTATTCACTTATAAACCATTACGATCCATGACGATTTTATGGATCGTGTAGTCTTCAGTGATGAATCCACATGTTAACACTCAAAATGTGCGCAACTGGGGTTTAGGAAATCGTCACGAGATGGAACAAATGTAGCGAGATTCCCCTAAAGTTAATGTTTCTTGTGCCATATCCCGGCGAAAAGTTTATGGGCCTTTGTTTTTTGGTGAAACTACTGTAACTGGCGTATCCTTCCTTACACTAGAGCATTGGCTCTTACTTCGGTTGCAAGAAAATGAACCACAAAACTTCATTTTCTAGCAAGAGGGTGCGCTACCTCACTGGCATAACGAAGTACGTAATTGGTTCAACGTCACTGTACCCGAGCGCTGGATAGGCTACAAAGGCCCAAATGACAGGGCTTGCTATGCATGGCCTCCACGTTCTCCTGACCTAACGCCATACGATTTTTTCCTCTGGGGCTTCATCAAGGATCGTGTATACGTGCCTCCGCTACCAGCTCTCCTCCCTGAATTAAGAAACCGGATTGAAGCAGCTGTTGCTACAATTACTGAATAGACAATTATCAACGTTTGGGAAGAACTCGGCTATACACTTGTAGTGTGCCGTGTGACAAATGGTAGTCACATTGCACATTTATAACGTTCTTGGTAACACTGTTGGTCCTTTTTCATTTGACATATCATTTATAACTGTAAGTTGAGTGTAATAAATATTATAAATAGTTAAAACCTCGACATTTATTTATATACATCCAGTATAACTTAATAGAATTAACAGACATTGGTTGAATTATTGCATACACACGTGATTCATTTGTTAATAAAGGTAGGGTTTATTGCTTTGTCATAACCCTTTAATGTCCTTTAATTTCTTCTTATGTATCTACCTTGCATTTAGGTTAAATCAAATTAGAGCTAAAACGCAGTGGTATATTCACATGTGTTGTATAATAGTCACGATTTCAGATGCTGAAGTTAAGTTTTCTATCCCTCCCCATTTGTTAAGTAATTGCATTCACGTGGATGGAACACCCGGTTACATCGAAAACTCATTTACGGAAATTGGAAATGCGCTACTGCTGTTGGTTGATGTACTACCAAAGGTAACCCTTACACCTGCATCATTTACGTTTGGTTTCACATTAGAAATTACTACAAACAATAAACCGAACCGTAGGTTCACCTGGGGTATAGTGCCTGAATTGTAAAATAAACTCCTATGTTTTGAATTTTAGTAATTCTAAAACAATGGTGAAAGTGATTGAGTATACTGTGACGTTCACGCTTTGCACTAACAACTGAGGTAAATCTGAGTTCCACATAATACAGTGAACGTCACTAAGGGGACACCTCAGGAATAAGGTGTTTCGTAAAATGGTGTAGGTTAAAGCGAAGCATTTACTTATCTTAAAATTTTGACATGTAGTTCTGGGTTATAGTGGGTTTATTCTAGATTAACTAAAAGTTAATGAGCTACATACAAATAACAAGATGGCTTGGAAAAGGACAGCTATGACATTTACCTTGGCGGAGGTTCCTGGCCGTCAGAAGTTCCACTGTCGGAGACCGTAGACGTTAAAGACACAAGCAACGCAGGTTCGTCTAGCACGTGCGTGTCAGTTTCGACGTGGTTTCTCTATTTACAGGAGTACCACTTCAAGTGTGTGTGTGTGTGTGTGTGTGTGTGTGTGTGTTTAACGCCCACTTTTACTACATACGGCATCGCAGGCGGTGACACTGATGGTGTATGAGATGAAGATGGAGCACCGGTGGAATGAGATAACGGGGGAAACCGGAGGTCCCGGAGAAAACCCGCCCCAACGCCGTGTTGTCCATCACAAATCTCACTTTTCGGTCGCCTGGGATATAACCCGGGCCGCCCTGGTGAGAGCCAAGGGATCTAACCACTGAGCCACTTCAAGAAGCCATCCAACTTCTGAAGGAGCATTTTCCAGCTGATATCATAGAGCTCTCCCGACATACCTTGTTTGGTGGCACTTTCTTTGAACAAGTAGACGGAGTAGCAATGGGCTACCCTATGTCACCAGCTATAGCTAATTTATATATGGAACACCTAGAACATGAAATACTTGCCACAGCTCCGCTTAAACCATCTCATTTCCATAGATAAGTGGACGACACATTTGTAATTTGGCCACATGGATCAGACACTTCGCCTAGCTTTCTGGCGCATCTCAACAGCCTTCGACCTCAAATACAGTTTACCATGGAAGTGGAGAAGGATGGTACTCGTCCATTCCTGGACATTCTTGTTTCAAAAAAGAGCAACGGTACACTGAGGCATGCTGTATATTGCAAGCCTACACACACCGATCTCTATCTGAACGCTCATAGTTTCCACCATAAGTCTCAACGACTGGGAGTTCTCAATATACTGGCCAACAGAGCTTTGTCTATCTCTGATCCCAGCCACTTAAAACAAGAATTACAGCACCTGAGATTCACTTTCCGTCAAAACAGCTACTCCAAATATGACGTTGAAGCTTCGATCATCAAAGCTAGGAAAGGTAAACGTGTAATACAGCAAGCGTCAGATAAGCCTACCGCTACAGCCTGCATCCCGTTTACCGGCCACCTATCCGGCAGAATCAGCAGAACTCTCGCCAGATGTAACTTCAGGAGGATCCACAAGCTACCTCCGAAGATTACACATCTGTTGACACCAGTGAAAGACAAACTGGACTTCCAAGTTCCGGGAGTGTACCGCATTCCCTGTGGATGTGGGACACCGTATATAGGACAAACCAGAAGGACCATCGCTACTAGAATAATCGAATATGAACGGAGCATTTGTTTAATGCAACCTGAGAAGTGTGAACTGGCAGAGCATTATAAATATTAAAAGCAGAAGCATCATTAACAGTGAAGTATTCTTCATATTTAAGTTTGATTTATGAGTCACTATGTTTACACTCAAACTTCAATTACTCATTTTGCAATTGAAACGTTTTCAAGATCATTCGATCTCATCCTCAGCTGTTTGGTGACTAAATGAACCTTCCACTTCTTCCACTACTACGGAGCTCCGATCACTCTGCCATCTGGTGTTAGGGGCACTAAGTTTTAATACATCATTTAATGCCGGGATTACAAAATTTATAACTTTATCACGGTTTTTGTTTATGAATATTTTTCCCCAAATATCCAATTCTATGGGTGTACTTAAAGATTTTAACAGTTTAATGTTGTGGCCAATGTTGTGGTTTTCTGTCCAAATATGGCGTGAAACTGCAGATTTTAAGTTCAAACAAACAGAAAAGTCTGCAGTTTCACACCATTTTTGGACAGGAAACCACAACATTGGCCAAAACATTAAACTGTTAAAATCTTTAAGTATACCCATAGAATTGGATATTTGGGAAAAAATATTCATAAACAAAAACCGTGATAAAGTTATAAATTTTGAAATCCCGACATTAAATGAAGTATTAAAACTTAGTGCCCCTAGCACCAGATGGCAGAGTGATCGGAGCTCCGTAGTAGTGGAAGAAGAGGAAGGTTCATTTAGCCACGAAACAGCTGAGGATGAGATCGAATGATCTTGAAAACGTTTCAATTGTACAAGTAAGTGAAGTTTGAGTGTAAACATAGTGACTCATAAATAAAACTTAAATATGGCAGAGCCTTGTTTTGATAATGACCATAGAGCCGATTTTCGGGAGACGACCATCTTGGCAAAATCCAACAGTTACTGGTAGCGGAGAATTAAGGAGGCTTTGGCGATTTCCTCTGAAAGGAGCAGCCTTAATCGTCATGCTGGATTTCAGTTCAGCTGCTCTTGTAAACTGGCCTTAAATTGGAAATCCTTCGAATTAAGAAGCAAAGATCAATACAGCTTGATAATCAAGTTAAGCAGTCACGTATCTTTGAAACAATTTTCGATACTCACACCATCTCCTGAGCTGTCATTTAGTTTACTGTAAACAGTCTTTTGTTCAATAATGCGAATTTTGATAGTGTTTTGTCTGTGTTTATAGTTGTGTTATATCCAGTATTTCATTTGCGATTAAAACATTTTATAAATATCCTGATAATGGGAGAGATGCACACTCCCGAAACGTTGATAGCTAATCATCTTTTCATCTGGCTGGCTGCCCGAGAAGAAAGTAATCCGCTTCATATTCATATTTATTTCCCATAGGAATTCATACTAAACTTTGAGCTTCTTCAAAATAAATAAACATATAGTTGTTACAATCCTATATACTTAGTTTGATAAATACAATAATATTTTGAAGGCTGGCAGTAATTCTCTTAAGTCATAATACTCCAATGGGTGAAGCAGGTCCAGGCTTCCACATCATCTTCGTGGTTCTCAAACGTATGTGACAAGCAATTCACAAATTCGGATTAGTTTTATGTCATATTTAGATTAGCCTTGGGACTGGAATTTGTGTCTATTCGTCGTTAATTTATCTTCGTCTTCATGAGCCGTTTGGGTGCAATTTGGGACAGGATTTCTATGTTGGACGCACAATTCTTTCTGTTCTCGTGTGAGTTTTTGCGGCTATCTATTTCCTCTGGTCACCAATTGTATCATCTTATTCTAAATAAGAGTCATGAGACATCTGTGTTTCAAGGCGTGGTTCGGAATAAACAAGTCAAATTCTGTAATTGGTTATATTTATACAGATTCAAATTATAACTTAAAATGTTCCTGATCTAGTACCAGTATTCATCACACTCCACCATTACAACAAAAATCTCTCTCTCTCTTTTAAAAAGAGATTATTGATTTATTTCTTACTATTCAAAACTTTTATCTTCTCCGCGTCATTTTTCCACCATGAAGCCAGATTATTGATTTATAGTCACTATCGTTACTTCTCTCTTATTTTTGTGATTGGCCGATCCAATGGCACGTCACCACATTACGTCATATTACGTCATACCATTACTACTTCGGCCAATCACACAACTACATATATTTTTATAAATTCATAGTCTCTTCATAATTCCTCCGAACATAACCCAAAAATACTGTTACAGCCTATATCATATATACATCACAGCTTATTTATTTAGCATATTTACAAATATTCTTGTCTATCATAGAAACACCGATAATTAAATACTTTTTTAACTTTTAGTAAACTCTGGGCCTGATGTTTGTTTAATATTGAGAGATAATTTATTCTGTAATACTTTTCCAATCACAAATGGATTCTTGTCAGGAAACTTCCTTCTTTTTCCTTCCCTATACATATTACGTTTGGTCCTAATATTGTGTGTGTGTGTCCGTTGTTATTAGTCTTTATATTTGATTTTTGTCTGACTAGAAGAATAAACGTAAACATTCCTTTATTTTTAAAAGCTTCCTTCAGGAGGCCCTGGATTTTAGTGAGCATATTATTCTTATACATCTCTTTTCTTTTGTAATACAAATAACCACTTTAAGTTATCTTTATACTGTCGCGGACATATTATTTATGATAGCGCGGTGCAGAGAGACAAGGGACAGATAGTGCCGGAGGAGATAAACAACTTGGCTAAGGAGATAAATATAGCGCGGAGATAAAAGGCATGCCAAAACAGATAAAGTGATGTAAGTGGATCATTCTAGTGACATCTTGATTGATACAGAACATTCGGTTTCTTGTTTGTTCCTGAAATATCTAGTGATATGAGTAGTAGTATATATAAGGAAGCCGATACTCGCCAAGACATTCATAAACAGTAGTAAACTGAGTTGTAACGAGAGTTGTAAACAGGGTGTAACTGTGAACGCTGTTTGTTTGTGGTCAACGACCTTGGAAGATTGTATGTGTCTGTGACTTAATTGTGCTGTTGGACGAAGTGTATTACTACGAAATTCAGAACGTTTTGAATTTCAGCAACTTGGACTTTTAGTTCTACAAACCCACAAAGTCAAAATACGTTGTATCCCTTAATTCAATTCCATAAGTCAAATGAGAATAAATAATTCCATAATAAATCAATATTAAATGAAGTTTATCCAGATAATGTGCCACATAATTTAACAAATAAATACTCTTACTAATTTTATTACATACAAAATTTACATGCTTTATGCATGTTAGATTTTTATCAAAGTTTAAACCAAAGGAATAAGTGATAATCTGATTTTTCTATTTTTTCATTTTCAATTTTAATTCTCATATTACTAGACAGGAGTTTAGTGATTTTAAAATATATTATGCTTGTCTTATCTAGATTATTAACCAGGTTATTGCTAACAAGAAATTTGAATATTTTATCTGTGCCTGAATGTATACTAGTCAATAGCTATGTCAGCTTAAGTCAGTGAGGCGCTGACCTATGCATGACAGCCAAGCATGACTTGCAAGTAACGTGACAGAATGTCGCGTGTTTCGATGTTATTCCTACATCTTCCGAATATATGATTTTCACATATCTACGGCTGCTATAAATGTACAAGTATATCGTGAAAGTATGCAGCGTGTTGTGAACGTTTTTCCAAACTTTTTTCTATCACCTAATCAATAACACACAAAGAAATCAGCCTTGTTAACTTAAATTGCTATTGCACAGCACAATTTTTGATGATCTTTTGTTTCCTTTAAGTTGTGCTTCAAAGTACGGCCTTAGTTACTTTGAATTCACTGGCAGGGAAAAGAAGGGAACACAGCACATATCAATAGCACTGCACAAACACAATCAACAGTATGCGAAATAAAACCCCACCCCCCACATGCAATTTTATTTAACGTTGATCCTTTGTTTTACAGGTTTACAATTTAGTAAAATATATACCCAGACCGTACAAAAGATCTCATTTCTGCCTAGAAATTTGGACCGGTTCCCCTCCTTGTGGGTTGGATTTATATCACACAATGCGGTGACAAATCTGACGTTGGATTTGTCCCTTCGTGAGGTCTACCCCACACACGCGCAAAAGCTACGCGCTCCCTCGGTTTGGCAACGCGTGTAGAAGCCAAACCTTACCTTGATGTAGAGGCAATGAACCTTTCGTCTAAAAGCCGTGAAGATGATGTGCTCGAAGATTTCTTTAAATCCTCTCTCCGGCAGCTGCGGCGAGCGATGAGATGTGAAACTTCTCAGGCGTGGTATCGATATAAAAGGGTTTTCACTTTTGGGCAACTATGGAATAAAATAATTTACACTGTTTCAGTTTACTTGGAATTATATTTCTTGACATCATTTTCTTCTTTACATGCGACATTTTGCACTGATGTATGTAGCCTTTACTGTATATTAATTTTCTCCTTTTATCTATATATAATGCAACGGTTTTTTTGCTTAAATTATTCATCGTAGCGTCGCGTCTTCGATGTATAGTTTAAACGTTTACTAAACGTTCATAAATGATGAACTCCCATAACTTCTCGTACTTACAAGAAGTCTTTTACCGGAAACACATCTACATTTTTCGAGAGTTAAAGTCAGAAGAAAGAATTTAAGAATAAAATCATTGGTTCTTTTTTTGTTTTTGTTGCAAAGCCACCGCAATACTTAATTCTGTTTGGTCGCACGTCACAATTTGGGATTTCAATAAACCTAAGCATTTGTTGCATCATCCATTGGCCTTCTTGGTTATTAACTTAAATTGAATTACAGATGGCCATGTTTATTTAATATGCCCATGTATGCAATATCAGCTTCAAAGTGCTCCCACAAAACGATTATGAAACTATTTCTGAATGTGCTGCAGACTGCAGAAAATCGAAGACAAAATATTTCAGTAATATTAATGATTTACAATTCTTTATTAAATTAGCTTTGACTGCAATCCCTTCCTCTATATCTGCCCAAACGTTTTATTGTTGTTTATTGGTTTACCTTTTATTTCAAGTAGACATTGTAACTATCTGTAAATTAGCATTAAAAACAGATAAATTTAGTACGCCAAGAAAGCATATTCATATTCATATTGTGACTTTGTGGGTCCGTAGAATTAAAAGTTCAAGTTGCATAAATACAAATAGTTCTTTATTTCCACCGAAATAAAGTACTCTTACAAATGACAGCAGGATCACGTATCACACACAATTACGTAACATTGACAATTACGCAACTCTCATCCCCCATGGGAATAAGATTTCGGGATCTCCTACATTTGCATGGCCTCCGAATGCCTCGCGTGGAGAGGTCGTCCATCAGCCCTTATCCTGCTTGGCAACTGGATCGTGCGCGGTTCGATCTCGCTCTTTCCAGCAACTCTAAACTCGCTACTCCACATTCGGTGTTCCAACAACTTTTTGCCGAACTACTGGGCCGTTACCCTAAATATGTTCAGGTCTTTACGGACGGTTCTCAGCTAGGTAGCACTACAGGTTGCGCGTTTTTCATTAACGGTGAGGCTCATAAATTTCGACTTCTGGGCTCCACTTCGGTCTTCTCAGCAGAGCTGTATGCCATCTTTTATTTGCTCCTTTTTATTTGCAAGTTAGCTCCTGGCTCTTTTATTGTTTGCACTGACTCTCTAAGTGCCCTGCAACAGCACACAGCCGCTCACACCCTTGTTTTAAAAATACAGGCACAGATCTCGCAAATGCTCAGTCGAGGATACAATTTTGTTTTTACTTGGACCCCAGGCCATGTGGGCATTTCCGGGAACGAGGAGGCGGATGCGGCTGCTAAGTCCGCTTTCCGTTTGCCTCGGAGTTTAACAACTACGGTGCCATACCAGGATGTGCAACGTTTTTTCCGTCGCCAGCTCCTATCTGCTTGGCAGCAATCCTGGACAGCTTTGGAAGGCACACAACTCCGGGCGATAAAGGAGAGCGTACAACCCTGGCTAACTTCCTGCAGAGATAACCGGCGAGCCGAGGTGATACTCACCCGGCTGAGAATTGTGCACACACGAGCGACTCATGGCCATTTGTTAAGAGGGGAACCGGCCCCTGTGTGTGCTCCGTGTGCAGTACGCCTCACGGTGCGGCACGTATTGCTGGATTGCCCGCAGTACGCCCGCGTTCGCCAGTCTTTGGGTTTGGGGACTAACTTGCGCGGTGTTTTAGGTGACGACCCAGTGGCCGTGGATAAAGCACTGCGGTTTGTTTTTAAAATCGGTTTTAATAAACAAGTCTGACTTGTATTTTATATTTATTAATTTTAGAGCTTTTAAATTATTAGGAGTGGGATGAGTTTTTATGTGTTTTTAATAGTTGAGTGTTTTATTTTATTTTACTTTTTAACTTAGTTTGTGTAGCTTTTAGGTTTTAGTGTTGACTTCGGGGCCAAATGACCTTGTTGTCGACGGGCCCTAAAACACCACACACTCACTCACTCACGCAAATCTCACAATTACGTAACACTCGCTACTCTGCAACTTGCGGTACGACTCTCTCTAGAGCTGACTAAGAACTGAGAACTGGGTGAGTCATCTACTGCGTCGCTTATATAGGTTACATCTCGAAACTTCGTGGCTTGAAACAATCATCCCGATTGTTCCAGACGTCAGGTGGAGGGGAAAGAGACGGTATACTGGCTCGTGACAGTTTTCTAACCATCCCCTAAGTGAGGGAATAAATGATAAATGGGTAGGCGTGGGCTGAATGCCTCCTGTCCCCCACCCAGCTGGCAGTTGGTCGTGCCTTCCGATAATTGGGTGAAAATATTCATCTTTATTAAACATAATACAGTGTTTGAACACAATTAAGCCATGTAATTTGTAATACATGCTCTCTCTTAAAAGTGAACGATTAGAAATGTAAACAAATATGTCATTCATATTTTCTCTCTCTCCCTATCTCTCTCTCTCTCTCTCACATATATAAATACAAAACTTAATTATTCAAAATCAACGAAATTGTCATCAAAATATTCATCTATAGGGTAATAAGCTCTGCTTAACAAGAGTTTAGTCAGCTTAAATTTAAACTTAGCAGATGACATAGTATTTTTTAGGCTTTCCGGAAGCTTATTAAGTAGCTTTGTACCAAAGTGTTGGGGCTTATGTTCAAAAAGTTTTAGCCTGTGACCTTTAACTATATAGTTATTCTTTCCCCTTGTTTCATATGTGTGGACATCGGAATTTGTGGAGGTTATATTCCTGTGCTGTACGAATAGTATTGTTCGCAGAATAAGTATGCAGGGAAGAGTAAGTATGTTTAATTTTTTCAATTACGGCCTGCATGAACTTGTACGTGTTATTTTTTAAAGGTATCTGATAGTTGTTTTCAGTAGGAGAAGAATTCTGTTAAAGTTTAATTTGGAAGTGTGTCCCCACAGCTCGATGCCATAAGAAATGTATCAATATAATGCAAAACGTACTATCTTACTGGTATCTACTGAGAGACAATTGGTTAAATAACGCAACACAAAAACTCCTGCACTTAATTTACTTTCTTTAGTTTCTAGCATAGTCTTAATTGTAAAGTTGAAAGGTTAAAATTTCCTAGACCGTGATGTGAAGATGATAATGACAATTTTTTAGGTTAGTAAGAATGACACATAAGGACACGCCCTTTTATACGCCTTAAGCTCTCTTTCACTTACCGACTATCTCAACAATGCCCTATTTCTTATATTGTCAGGCTTTAGGTTTTCTGTAGCTGAATCACAATGAAAACAAAAGAGGCTACAACGTCTTAAAATAACATTTTCTACGATTATTTTAAATTGCTGCACTATTTCTACCAAAAATTCATCTTCCAAAATGTAACTTATAACCTATTTTGTGCTTCAAATGGGAAGTGTACAACCAATCGGAGTCCTGCGGTGTTGTCGTGTTGCATTCTCCCTAAGTGGTGTGTGATCAGTGGCAAACTAATTAATCTCCAACAAATACTATTCGAGCTAAGACAGAAATTCGGATTTTGCAAAAAGTAATCCTTGAGGAAGCATAGAGGAATGTATTTAACGTAACCGTAAAAATCCATTATTTTTAGCTCAAATAGTTTTCTTAATACAAATAAAGTAGATACCATTATATTATAACAACGCATTGTGATGTAAGCACTGTAATGAACATCATTATTGATTGGCATGTATGCGTGACCGTATATTTGAAATTACTCAGAACTGAAACGTAAACATTTGACATAACGTGGTAAAAGAAATATGTACGTTTGTTAAATTTGATGAGAGGAAACGATGCACTTCTTGTTAGTCTGGCAGAACGTATCTGGTCACATTATATCTTTGTTTATGAATGCTTCGTAATCTCTATTTACTCTAGAGTGTTCAAATCAGCATTATTCAGTTACTCTTCCATGAAAAAGTGTATCAGCTGGATCAGTGAGACGTGATCCACCTTCTCCCTTACTACTGCCAGAACAAACCAATAGAGTTGATGTGAGCTCAAATTATGTTGTAAACAGAAATGTTATTTTTTTAACTGACTGACGTTGAACGACTTATTCACGAAGAAATTAACAAGGAACACAACAAGACTTGGGAAAACTGCGTGAGACGTCAGATAAACTACAAGAAGATGACTTTTGGAAAGAAATAGCACATAACGAGATTTTGGAACCTATCATCATAAATTTGCAGTACTCAGACGTTGAAAACAATGACAATGACGAATTATCTCTTAAGATAAGTAACATTCACAGCTATACGAATGCACCGCTGGTATTTTCGTTGGATTAGAAAAATAAGTAATTCATAAACTATAATTAACTTTAAACTAAATATTTAAAGCATATTTAGGTTGCAATTGTGATTAAAACAGCTGCATTGTTATACAACTTTGGAAAGTTCAGTTTGGGTTCCCTTACGTCTAGCGGCACGAACACTCGCAAATGTGAGAGAGAGAGGGAAATGTATAATGAGTGGGGATAACGAGGTGGCAACGCTGAATACGCCAACGCATCTGATATGCTACAGGCGAGAACTCTTCCCATTTGAAACATATAATAGGACAAATTTTCACATATACCCGTCTGTGACCTGTGGTAGTAGTATCTCTCCAATATATCCCGAGGTCCCAAGTTCGATCTCGGTCAGAATGAGGTATCTGGATAAGTTTCTCTCTTTTTTACGGCGTTTTTCCTTATCCTGAAAGATAAATGTCGGGTAACTAACCCTAAGACAGAGGAAGACAGCTTCGAGAGTTGTGACGTATTTCAGCTGGGAGTGAAGCCTGCAGTGCGTGTGACGTCCGGCAAGAGCCGTGTGGCACCAAGTTGCCGATACAAATGGCGCTGCGAGTACAGAATCTGAGGGGTCAGTCAGGTGCGGCGCACTCGATGACAACAATGAAGGGAAATGTGTAGTGTTTAACGCCCGCTTTTACTACATACGGCATCGCAGGCGGTGACACTGATGATACATGAAATGAAGATGGAGCACCGCTGGAATGAGATGGCGCGGAAAACAGGAGATCTCGGAAGAAACCCACCCCAGCGCCGTGTTGTCCACCACAACTCTCACTTTGCAGTCGCCTGGGATCGAACCCGGGCCGCCTTAGTGAGAGCCAAGTGGTCTAACCACTGAGCCACGGCGCGGCCTATGAAAACAATGTAGCTGTCACGTGCCTAATAGAACTGTAAAATTTACAACGTGATGATTTATTGAAGGATAAATATGCACACAAGGAAGACTTGGCTTTTTTTTAATTTACCTCCTCCAACTTTAAATGATATCGGACGATGAATGAAATTGGTGAAATGATGCTCAAATGAGTCCGGGGTCCTTGGAGCTTAGAGCTACCTGACATTCGTCTTTAAGGATAGTGGAAAACCCCGGTAAAACCTTATCCAGGTAACCCACCATGACCGAGATTCGAACTCGGGACCTCTTGAACGTGAGGCAGACACGCTACCATCTACGCTACCGAGGTGGGAAAAAGTCTTGGCTGATTTATACAAGAATTTCCCCCAAACCAGATTTCTGAGGTTGTATTTACTTGGCATGGATATTCCCTACCTATATCTGGCTCGACATAAGTGTGCGAACATTTTTTTTTCTGTTATGAAATTAGCTAAGTCCAAACCCCGAAGTACCTTGTAGTATCACAATCTAACACGCAGCCTTCGATTACAAATTTCTCAGACAATACGTCATGACATTGATAAACTAGTTAAAGGAAAAACGAAACAGAAAGTGTCGGAAAATGTCCACGTAATTCTGTTCTGAGTGGGTCACCTGTAATTTCTGGAGAAAATTATCTTTTGTACAATTTATAACTTTCTTGACCTTCAGATAAACTACGGGTTGAAGTTTTATATATTTTATTACATCACAGGGCTAAAATGTAACTGTTTATAAACTATAACCATTTCAGAAGTTAAAACAGTCAGCATTAACATTACAGCATCCAAGTTGTACATATTATCAGTACCCGATACGTTTCCCGTTCTCCTATGCTGTGGGATCCCCGACACTTCGAACTGTTTCCTTCCTCTTGCGCATCAGAAATCAGCGCGCTGACGTCACACGCGGACCTGCCTTTCGTTCGGGGCATATTTGGCGGTTAGAACTTACGGAGCTTCCATCACACCGGCACGACCTGTCTTCCCCTTCCCTAAGGTGTATGGACCCTGGACTCCATTGAGCAACATTTCATTCGTCGTTCGATATGACTTAACGTTGAAGGTTTTCCCTTATCCTGAAAGATGAACTTCTGGTAACTCTAAGCTCTATGTACCTTATCCTCTTTTAAACATCATTTCATTCATCGTCCAATATGTCTTAACTTTGGAGGTTCTCCCTTATCCTAAAAGATGAACATCTGGTAATTCTAAGCTCCATGTACCCCGTACTCTTTTAAACATCATTTCATTTATCCTCCGATATGACTTAACGTTGGAGCGTTTCCCTTATCCTGAAAGATGAATGTCTGGTAACTCTAAGCCCTATGTACCCAGTACTCTTTTAAACATCATTTCATTCATCCTCCAATATGACTTAACGTTGAAGATTTTCCCTTATCCTGAAAGATAAATGTCTGGTAACTCTAAGCTCTATGCACCCTGTACTCTTTTAAACATCATTTCATTCATCGTTCGATATGACTTAACGATGGAGGGTTTCCCTTATCCTGAAAGATGAATGTCTGGTAACTCTAAGCTCTATGTACCCAGTACTCTTTTAAACATCATTTCATTCATTGTGCGATATGACTTAACGTTGGAGGTTTTCCCTTATCCTGAAAGATGAATGTCTGGTAACTCTAAGCCCTACGTACCCTGTACTCTTTTAAACAACATTTCATTCATCGTTCGATATGACTTAACGTTGGAGGATTTCCCTTATCCTTAAAGATGAATATCTGGTAGCTCTAAACCCTTGGTACCCTGTACTCTTTTAAACAACATTTCATTCATTGTCCGATATGACTTAACGTTGGAGGTTTTCCCTTATCCTGAAAGATGAATGTCTGGTAACTCTAAGCCCTACGTAACCTGTACTTTTTTTAATATCATTTCATTCATCGTCCAATATGACTTAACGTTGGAGGTTTTCCCTTATCCTGAAAGATGAATATGTGATTGCTCTAAGCTCTATGTACCCTGTACTCTTTTAAACATCAATTCATTCATGGTCCGATATGACTTAACGTTGGAGGTTTTCCCTTATCCTGAAAGATGAATATCTGGTAGCTCTAAGCTCTATGTACCCTGTACTCTTTTAAACATCATTTCATTCATCGTCCGATGTGACTTAACGTTGGAGTTCTTCCCTTATCCTGAAAGATGAATGCCTGGTAGCTCTAAACCCTATGTACCCTGTACTCTTTTAAACATCATTTCATTCATCGTTCGATGTGACTTAACGTTGGAGGTTTTCCCTTATCCTGTAAGATGAATGTCTGGTAACTCTAAGCTCTATGTACCCAGTACTCTGTTAAACATCATTTCATTCATCGTCCGATGTGACTTGACGTTGGAGGTTTTCCCTTATCCTGAAAGATGAATGTCTGGTAACTCTAAGCCCTACGTACCCTGTACTCTTTTAAGCATCATTTCATTCATCGTCCGATATGACTTAACGTTGGAGGTTTTCCCTTATCCTGAAAGATAAATGTCTGGTAGCTCTAAGCCCTATGTACCCAGTACTCATTTAAACATCATTTCATTCATCGTCCGATATGACTTAAAGTTGGAGGTTTTCCCTTAACCTGAAAGATGAATGTCTGGTAGCTCTAAGCCCTATGTACCCAGTACTCTTTTAAACATCATTGCATTCATCGTCCGATATGACTGAACGTTGAAGGTTTTCCCTTATCCTGAAAGATGAATGTCTGGTAACTCTAGGCTCCATGTACCCTGTACTCATTTAAACATCATTTCATTTATCGTCCGATATGACTTAACGTTGGAGGTTTTCCCTTATCTTGAAAGATAAATGTCTGGTAGCTCTAAGCCCTATGTACCCAGTACTCTTTTAAATATCATTTCATTCATCGTCCGATATGACTTATCGTTGAAGGTTTTCCCTTATCCTAAAAGATGAATGTCTGGTAACTCTAAGCTCTATGTACCCAGTACTCTTTTAAACATCATTTCATTCATCGTCCGATATGACTTAACATTGTAGGTTTTCCCTTATCCTGAAAGATGAATGCCTGGTAACTTAAGCTCTATGTACCCAGTACTCTTTTAAACAGCATTTCATTCATCGTCCGATATGACTTAACGTTGGAGGTTTTCCCTTATCCTGAGAGATGAATGTCTGGTAGCTCTAAGCCCTATGTACCCAGTACTCTTTTAAACATCATTGCGTTCATCGTCCGATGTGACTCAACGTTGAAGTTTTTCCCTTATCCTGAAAGATGAATGCCTGGTAACTCTAAGCCCTATGTACCCTGTACTCTTTTAAACATTATTTCATTCATCGTCCGATATGTCTTAACGTTGAAGGTTTTTCCTTAACCTGAAAGATGAATATCTGGTAACTCTAAGCTCTATGTACCCTGTACTCTTTTAAACATCACTTCATTCATCGTGCGATATGACTTAAGGTTTGTGGTTTTCCCTTATACTGAAAGATAAATATCTGGTAACTCTAAGCTCTATGTACCCTGCACTCTTTTAAACATCATTTCATTCATCGTCCGATATGACTTAACGTTGGAGGTTTTCCCTTATCCTGAAAGATGAATGCCTGGTAGCTCTAAGCTCTATGTGCCCTGTACTTTTTTAGACATCATTTCATTCATCGTCCGATATGACTTAACGTTGGAGGTTTTCCCCTATTCTGAATGATGAATATCTGGTAGCTCTAAGCTCTATGTACCCTGTACTCTTTGAAACATTATTTCATTCATCGTCCGATATGTCTTAACGTTGAAGGTTTTTCCTTAACCTGAAAGATGAATATCTGGTAACTCTAAGCTCTATGTATCCTGTACTCTTTTAAACATCACTTCATTCATTGTGCGATATGACTTAACGTTTGTGGTTTTCCCTTATACTGAAAGATGAATATCTGGTAACTCTAAGCTCTATGTACCCTGTACTCTTTTAAACATCATTTCACTCTTCGTCCTATATGGCTTAACGTTGGAGGTTTTCCCTTATCCTGAAAGATGAATGTCTGGTAGCTCTAAGCTCTATGTACCCTGTACTCATTTGAACATCATTTCATTCATCGTCCGATATGACTTAACGTTGGAGGTTTTCCCTTATCCTGAAGGATGACTGTCAGTTATCTCTAAGCTGTATGGACTCTGAAGCCATTTGAACATTTCATTCATCGTCCTATATGACTTAACATTTAATTGCGAAAAAGAAAAAGAAAATCTCAAGTATAACTTCTAAGAATTATGAGAATATTTTCCCCCTTCTGACTATCAAGGTGATGTGTGATGCATGACTTATTAAAAGTATACTGTGTTGAAGAACTGTTGGAAAGTTATGTAAATTTACCAAACATTTCTTCTTCCTCTTCTGCCAGGGATAAGCCGATTTCGTTAAGCGGATTCTCTTTTATTATAAACGAAAGAATATTTTCACGGTAAACATAACTCTGTCGAAAGGATCACTTCTGTGTCTGCTGGAAAGCTGATACGATGTATAAAATTGGTATAATGCGATTAGTGGAAGGTCAATGAAGCACAAAATATTGCAGTTCGTTTCGTTGCTTTTTTATTTATAATGCTGCAATATGAATGTTTAATTTCTGCACGAATGGTTTGGACATTACTTCATTAGCGCAGGTGTCTCTTTTTATTTTCGCCTTGTTTTTATAATATGCAACCTAAATTCATCACGTCTATTCACTGGCCGTAATGGGTTTCACAATCTGTTACTCTCAGTCTATATAAAAATAAAATTCCTCTGTTTGTTGGACATGCTGTGTTTGCACTACTTATATAACATGGTTAACACAATTACATTCCTCACCTGTGTTGTATGGAAGTAGCGATTGTGCCTGACGTTCAATCTCTGTCACGATGAGTTACATAAGTGCAAGATTTTCCAGGGGATTTCTTCTATCCTGAAAGAATTATATTTAGTATCTCTAAGTTCTGTGGATCACGGCCTCAT
This sequence comes from Mantis religiosa, assembly GCA_030765055.1. NCBI lineage: Eukaryota > Metazoa > Arthropoda > Insecta > Mantodea > Mantidae > Mantis > Mantis religiosa. Next base: position 28,576,939 of record CM060952.1, on the reverse strand, counting down.
ACAGTTTACATTTACTAACGTTTGATTGCGCCTAACTAATATCTGTTTAGGAATTTCGTAAGCCCTCCCACAAAAACTAAGGCGAGTGTATGCACCTAATCTATTCTTTAAAACTTACATATGATATTCACATCAACTTTTCTAATAATTTCCCAACGAGGTAGTAGCCGATTCCGGTAAGAATCTGTTGACATAATGACTTTCAGACTTCGTTCTCTTTGTATGACGAGGATAAAAAAACAACAACAAAAATCTAACGGGGTTGCAGACTGAGAAAAGCATAGATACTGGGGAATTGAAACCAATAACGAGAAATTTCAGAAATCCTTAACTAATATGGATGAATAATTTATTCGTGTATTTCTTTTTACAATCTTTTACATTATTCCTTATAATTGTTTATCTGTCTAATACTTTCATATATTACCTTGGCTTACATGACACCTTGGCCTTATGCTCTGCCAGGTAGCTCTTAACCTCCATGCCTCCTTGTTACTTCATTGGCCCCTTTCTTCCCCCTCATCTTCCTTTATTATATGCTTGTCCATTTTTCATTTACTTTCCGTAAGAACTCACCAATTTACCTTCTTTTCCGCCGTTCCCGTTAACACTTTTATAGCTAGTGTCACCCGAACGTCGGAACTCCCTATACAACCGGCCGAAAGGAGGGCCAGATGGGAAGTATTCAGCACACGCCTACTCATTTCTCTCGTGTCACTAACTGAAGGGATGATTGGGAAAACGGCGGGAGCCCTGTACCGTCTCTTTCCCCTGTCACCAGACGTCTCGAAACCACGGGATAATTGTGTGCGCCGCGAAGTTTACAGAAACGGCGATCTTCCCTATATAGGGTCTGTAGTTGGCGAGCAGCCGTGAGGAGCGCCCAGTGAGAGAACGGACCGGAAGACTGTGAACGTGCATCAGAGGAGTTGTACGTAACTGTGAGCGTGCAGTGGACCGGAAGACTGTGTACGTGCATCGGAGGAGTTGTGCGTAATTGCGAGTGCAGAGTGGACCTGTGACGGACGAACTGGTGAGTTGTAATTGTGTGCATTACGTAATTCCGTGTAATCGGCAAGTGTTCCGACTGTAATTCGGTGGAAATAAAGAACATTTTTGAGTTGTGCAATTGGACTTTTAATTTCAAGAAGCCACACAGTCACACTACTATACTCTTCTCCATTTTCTCCCATGTTCTTCTCCCAAACGTCTTTTCTCCATAGTACTAACTCCTTGCATTATGTTACATAGTGTGCTATGCTTTCTTTTCCACCACGCAATTCGCAAATTCTCTTTTCCCTACCTCTTATCTCTCTTAGAAATACTGTTCCTGTTCTCATCCAAGCTAACCCTTCTCTCTATTGCCTATTGCAGTAATCTACGTATGCCTCTCGTCCCTAATGTCGTTTTATTTGTTTGTAAAACTGTAATGATTCCATATTTTCTAGACTTCCCCATATTGCCTGCCTTTCCAAATCTTCTATTCTGCATTTTACCAATTTACCCACATCGCTTGTATTCCTTTCCTCTAATCTCCACATATCACACATTTCTATTTTTTCTATAATTCCTCCTATATCTGCCCACCAACTATTTGAGTTCTCTAATCTTTTTTGCTGTCCCATGCATAATTTCATAATTATCCCTTCTTTTTGGCCAAACACCCATACCAAATTTTTATTATTCTTTCCATTATTATTCCATTTATCTTATCTTTCCTAGTACTACTAAAGCTACTTCCCTAGATGCTCATCTTGGTAAGCCCCGTAGCTCTTTACAAAACCTTCTGTAGTTTTGGTCCACCATTTTGTTTACTTCTGCTTCCCCGCTAGATCTCCACGGCATACATTTTGGACTCCACTAGTGACTCATACATTCTTTCTAACAACTTGGTTGCCATTTACAGCTTATATTTGCATATTTTTGCAATTGTCTGCTCATTTTACATTGTTACTTAACCTCACTTCTAAGTATTCAAATTTATTGGCCACTGCTACCCTTTTTCCATTAAATACCCAATTTTCATGTGGTTTTTATTTTATCTCCCTTCTTGAAGAGCATAACTTTAAAACTTATTCATGTTTATTTTTATTCTCCAGTCTTCACAAAATTTCTGGACTTCATTTATTGCCTTCTGCAATCCTATCATTAAGTTCATCAACATATAACAATCCAGGAATTTCTTTGATTGCTATTACCGCACAGTGCTGATTTCCTTCTTTAATCTCGTCTATAAATAAGTTAAATATAATTGGACTCACTTTGCATCCTTGTCTTAAGCCTAAGTTTTAATTTGCCATCCATGTAATTACATTTTCCCCACCTTCTGCACAACTTCACCCCTTCATAGATCTTTTTGACATAAATTATATAGTGTAAAGATGGAACTTTTATCAATTTAGTATTTCAGTTTATCGGTTATACAGTTGTCCTTGTGAATTAAGACGAGTGCAGGGATATTCCAAAAAAAAAAAAATCAAGATTTATACACTTTAGTATTCATGCAGGTGCCTTAATTCGTAGAGCTGTTTTTAGAATACTTTCTCAGAATCAAAGAGCATCTTATATGTAGAAATTTTATTTAAAATATTCATTTTGTGCGTTTAAAATACGTGAACTGAAATCTAAATTTTCATTCTTAAACGACTATTCATTTTTGAGTAACGTGGAGAGAGCTGGCAATTTGCTGATTGGTGATTGGCTGATGAGCATGACTGTTGAGATTTTGGTACTAAGTGTCATTGTTCCGACTATTTCAAGACGGAGATCTAACTACACAGAGAAATTGTATGACATACAGGACAGGTGCATATACTACGTTTTTATGTATTCGAAATTTGGTTTCATGGGGGTAGAAGCTCTTCGAAATCATGTACGCACCTTACTCTGGTTGGTTTGCTAGGTAATCTATTGTACTAATCAGTTTATATATACAATAGAGGAAAAGGTCAGCCAACAGTAACACAGCACAATTATCATGTAGTGCTGCCAGGGTGCCCGACCATTAAGGTATTGGAGGCAAAGAGAGACTTGACCGGTAGTTAAGAAGGAAGCTGGAACGCTGTAGTCTTTTGATCTGAATCTTTCTGAGGTTCTATCAAATCATCTATAACTGTAGTAATGCAACAAACTAAAGAGGAAAAAGTGTTTGCGGCGACATCATGATCTTAAAGTTTTGAGGCCAAGAGTTTAGCACACGTCTCTCCGCTCACTTACACATTGAGAAAGCCCAACAATGGGTTATCAATTGCTGCAGACTTTATAGAAGCACGAAGAAACCACTACTATTAGTTTGCATGATCCTTGGAATCCTAACATTGCATGAAATTGAATATTCTAGGAGGTACGTTCAGAAAGTAAGATCTGATTGGTAATAAAATTAAATTGTGTACAGATACAGAAAAATTATTTACTGCAAAAAATTCTACAACTCTTAAACTACTTTATCCACATAACTGTCGAAATTTTGCAGGCATTTGTCATAGCGATGCACAAGTTTTCAGCTCTTCGTCATTGTTGAAGTGTTGCCCGCCAAGGAAAACAGCTGAAAGTCGCTAGGAGCAAGGTCAGGGCTGAACGGGAGGGGGTGTGGTCAAACACGTCGCAGCCAAATAACTGTCGGATACTTTTCATCGCATTTGCAGTGTGTGGTCGTGCCTTGTCGTGAAGAAACAAAACCCCTTTTGACAGCCTTTTGTTCAATTGGTTTCACTTTCCTAGCATTCAGAAAACGAATCAAAGATCTGATTTCACAAGCGGCGGGATTTTCAATCGACACCGACATTGTAAACAAGGACAACAAAGCGTACGTGGCTGGCAGCGATCTCACAATGGCGCACGTTTCTTCTCCTTGATATAGAGCGTCTACCGCGCATGTGCGGGACTGCAATCGCAGCGCTGCAGCGGAGATATTTTGAAACAGAGCTTACTTTCTGGACGCCCTTTGTATTTTGGAAAAGCCAGTACTGTAGCTGACAAGTACTAAGAAACTCGAATTTATACTACTACTACTACTACTACTACTACTACTACTACTACTACTACTACTACTACTACTACTACTACTACTACTACTGCTGCTGCTGCTGCTACTACTACTACTACTACTACTACTACTACTACTACTACTACTACTACTACTACTACAAATACTACCAGAGCAATATCAATGAGATGTACGAGGTGCTTTCAAATTATAATACCAATTTTTTCATGCCTTGGACCAGATAACTTGTGGTACTTTTTAAAATACAAGTATACTCTTTGTGAATGCGTGACAGAGAGATGGCACTACTGTACAGTACACAGAAATGTAGTGGCAGCTGCGAGAGTTATGATTGTTTGATATACTTAAACTGGCGACGGTTTCATTGCAAGAACAACGTGTAATCATTGTTTTCTCCATTTTCGAGGTGTGACACCTAGTGAAATTCATCGTCAGTTGAGTGAGGCATGTGGTGATGGTACCATGGATGTGTCTAATGTGCGTTCCTGGATGCGACAGTTCAATGAAAGCAGAACATCCTGTGACAACAAACCAAGACATTTGCAGATATCGGCTCCAAAATTGGCACTTTCGTGGGATTTGCACACAATCCTACACGAAGATCTGAAAATACTGAATCGAGATCCTACAAAAATCAACCTTCTTCACTCGCTGAATCATGTCGTCACACCGGCTGGGCAAGGCAATGACTGTCTTGGTTTGTTGGCACACGATGTTCTGCATTCATTGAACTGTCGCACACAGGAACGCATATTAGACATATCCATGTTACCATCGCCACATGCCTCACTCAACTGTCGATGAATTTCAAGAGTTGTAACACCAGGAAAATTGATAAAACGAATTATTACACATTGTTCTTGCAATGAAAACGTCTCCATTTTGAGTATCAGAATCAGTCCTAACTCTCGTCCCTGGCACTAGAGTTTTATGCACTGTACAGTGCTGCCATCTCTTTCACGCATTCACAAGGAGTCCACGTGTACTTAAAAGAAAAGAGAAGTTCCCATCTGATTCCAGTCCTGAAAAAATAGGAGGTGTTATAACTATAACGCACATCGTATTTGTCAATTGCATTTTTTTAATTTCCTTGGATGCCCTAATAGAGGTAATTTATCGCTTAATTCAGCGCTAGAGCTGTTCCATTGAGACGTCTTAATAATTACCACTTTGTGAACACCTGCAAAGCTATTGAAAGTTTAAAAAATGGTTGCATTTAAGGTTCATAATTTAGTTTCGCGGTTTACCTATATGAATTCAAAGTACATTTTTCAATGTTTCCCTCATTCACTAATGCATAGAGGGTTATATTTCAAAGCTACCACATAAAATCTAAGTAGTTATATAACTTACTGTTACCTTTATAATAATGGAACAAGTGAATTAGCAAGCATTTTTACAAATAAGTTGTAGAAGAGAAGAAAAGCTAATGAAATGCCGTTGACAATACTTGCCTCTATTATGACTCACTTCTTGGAATTCAAGCCAAATATCCGTTGGTCATTTCTCTGTAAGGAAGATATAGCCTGATCCACATACAAAGGATGTACCCAAGAGCGATCGTGCATACCAGATATAAAAAAGAAAAACACGTTCAGAATATAAATTCCATTTACACAGCAAGTGGAAGTAGTTATTGTGGTTCGAAACTTTGGTTCTGCTGCCACAAAATACTTGAAATATTCCCTTATCTGGAGTTCAAAATGACTGTTACTGTAAAGCAAGGAAGGATTCATAAGGCAGACAACAGAAAGCTGTATACACGAGTAGATATAATATATTCCTTCCGTATCAACCCTTGCACTGCTATATTTCACGCAAAGCCCATCTGGCGCAACCTATTTTCCTGTATGTGAAGCATTGAGTTTGTATTATTTTAACCTACCACTGGATTGGACTGAAAGCAAACGGGATTCCACAAAATGGCAGTAGCATTCCAAACATCTCTCAGAAAGGGACGAGAGGGAAATGCTCTTAAAGCATGCCGAATTCGGTAAACGTAAACACTGGCCCGACAGCCTAAGAGGGCCAAGGCCTACCAACCCGGCTGCCGGCCTCACGCCCACTTACGCACGGCAGACGTCGACGATCCTCCAACCGATACGGGGAAGAGCTGTGGTCAGCATCTGGGCATCCCCCAGCCGGAACGTTGGTTTCCGTGACCAGGACCGCTTACCTATTGTAAGCTCATTACCTTCCTCACGATGCTGAGTGGCCACCAGTCCTACACCCGGGACAGAAAATCCGCACCACATGGGTGGGATCGAACCCGGGCCGCTTTCCGTGACCAGGGACCAAGGCATGGTGCGTTAGCCCTGTACGGCATGGCGCAGGACTTTCAATTGAATGCGAGATTTTTACAAAGGGTTTGTCAGCTTCGGAGTTTTAAGCCTGCCCTCTCAACAGAACAGACCCACAATGCCGATATGCCTATTGCAGTATTTACAGAGACCCCAAAGTTATACCACACTTGCCCTTCGCCGACTAGCTCTAATCTGGAAAAGCCCGGATTGAAATAGAGGTGAAATAAAATGAGGGACTGGAACTATGTAGAAAAACAATACTTTGTTCAGATATGTGGGTCACAAGAGTTCGAAACAGGGCCCTAATTTATGAAAGTATCAAATGTTAGTGTCCTCAGATATTTTCAGTCTTATCGACCTGCAAAACTGTAGCCCAAAGCAGAAGAAGAGAAAGCTGCAAAACGTTGAACAATATTACATATTACTTTTATGAATATGAAAAGTATATTGTGACTTTGTGGGTTCGTGAAATTAAAAGCCCACGTTACAAACATTAAAAGTTGATTTTCATTTCTTTTGAAACACACTTTAGTCAACCTGAGAGTAGCAGAATTACGTCACATACACAATAAAACTTGCAAAGTCATCGACCACAAAGTTCACACAGCTTCCTACTACCAACTCTTCCCCAGTGGCAGGCGGCAGCTCCTTATTATAACTTACTCACTATTCCAGAAATTCATAGAAGTTTCTCAATCAGGACAGCGTTATAAGGAAGACGAAATTTCCAGATATCCCCCCCCCCCCACCGTTTCGGAGAGATTTTATCTCCGCACTGCATGCTTGTCTCTTTGAACTCATCGGCCGCGTCGCCTCACTTCATCAATGCGTTCGTGACAATAATATTTAAGCAAACGTTATTGAGAAGTATACATAACAATGGAACTCTCACTGTACCCTAGGGTTGCCAGACTTCCAAGAAAGAAAAAAAAACGGAGTGACTCATTTTTTACCATTTTTTAAATTGAGAAAGGAAAATTGGCAAATACATTATGCTGAATACATTTTTAATAACTCCACATCACATTTTGCAGAATGGATTCATTCTCACTAGGTTCTCTGCCTTACTGTGTTTCACAGCATCATGCACTATACCAAGTTGACACACTGTGATAAGTCATATTCCTGTTTATTGTTCAACTTATCAAAATAATTCGGAAAGTAAGTTTCCAACTCCAGCATTACAATGTTCCTTGTTTAGATGCCCCTTATAACGTTCAAGTTGCCTCAAATCACTTTGTTTACCACGTGAAATGCTGAAATGTTTCCTGCAAGTAGTATAAAATTCACCATTATCATCCGATGCCCGCTTTACCCACGGAAATATATCCTCTCATTTCTTGAGATATGTTTAATGATTTGGCTTCAGTTTCTTCCATGGAGGAGTCTTTGATGGATTGTCTTCACCCTCAAACATTTTCCGACTATCGCTGTAGACAATCACCGACAATTTAGGCTTAGCTTCCAACAACCACGCTTGAAATAGATTTTCAACATAGTGTGGAACGGTAACGGAAGTGAAACTGAAAGCAACTTAAAGACAAAATCAGAAATATATTAAATTTGCTTATTATCGCTGGCAGAAACGTGCTGCTGTGCTGGGACATGATGGCACATACATGTACTACGTTGATTTAGAAGGCACTTATGTTGCCAACATTCACGAAATGAAACAAAGCAAAGTCACATTTTTCAAATATTACATAAACTTTATGAGAATATTTAAGTCATTATATATATATATATATATATATATATATATATATATATATATATAATTCCATAAAGTTCAGGAGGCAAATAAAAACGGAGGATACCGGGAAAAAAAGGAGCATCTGGCAAGTCTACTCTGCTCACACATCTGAAAATTTAATGATGTAATACCTGTTTTGTATAAACCATGCGGACCAAGAGTCTGCTGCGGAGTAGAACCATAATGCGCGTAACTGAAGCTTGGAATGTGCTGCATGCGACCGCTTGCAAGTAGCCGCTGGACATCCCTCGTCAGCTCTGTGAGGGTGTGCTACACAGAGCTCCATACATATGCCATGTATAGACTGCTACTGGTCAGGGGTAAACTGTCCCTCCTGTACAATGCTGTGTTATTATGTCCGGTTCAGCTGCCGTGGTGCCGGCGCTGCGGACCCTTAGCACTCGTGGTAACTCTGACGTTACTAGAGGAACCTTGGGCCGAACTGCCGAGCGGGGAGTTGTTGGGATTGGGTCGGACTCGAGGGGCGGTGTGTTCCCGACACCCGCCAGGCCTCGGCCGCCCGGAGGGGGTAGAGGGTTGCCTCATAGCTCCCGGGTAATAGCCTGCAGGGCTAGTAGAAGGTGTGCTAGATCACCAGGCAGCCCCACTGATGTTTTCGGCAGTCTTCCCTGCGGGTTTGACGCGCGTAAGTGACGTATCCACTTCCATTCGGTCTTGACGTTGTTGTTGACGGGGGAGGTAATTTAGGAAACCAGATATCGCCCAATGGAAACAGCCCCGGAGTTTTACGTCACTTCTGGGTAGAAGGAGGACAGGGTCTCCGGACTTCGGGTAGATCCTCTGTGCTTTAAAAGTCCGTATGTACTCTGGACTTATTTTCGGGTAGTTCCAGCTATACTCTACCCCGACTGTTTGCACAGGCCCCAAATATAGCAAAGATGATACCGTCAAACTGTCAAACGAATACAGGTAAGAGCAGAGTAATAATTCCCTTATGAGGAATATTTGAACATGAATGCAGGTGCTTAGTTGTTAATAAACTCACCTTATCCAAGCTAACTGAACAGTAACTTGTGAGAAATAGAGAAGCTTATAACCATTAGAACATGTACTTATTGCACTCAAGTTCTGAAGTAACTCGAAAATACAGCTGTTATTACTTCAGCCGATTCTTTATTGTGTTAATATTTTCTGGAAATTGTATTGAAGTTCATTGGATTAAAGTTAACTATGCAGCGCTCGTTGAACTTCAGCTTTAATGAAATACATTTCACTACTTGTAGCAAATTTATTCTGACGTGTAAATATTAACATCTCAATAAGCGTTGGTCAGACATAATATCCCACTACATATTTACTCTCTCCTAGATTAATGTAGACCAATATAGAATGACAATAAATTAATGATGTTCTACCCACCGCTTCATATGTCGAAATATTTAATTGATTATTGTCCTAGATATTCAAAGATCTAAATTTAATGTGGTGTGTAAAGGTCACGTAGGGTCTAGATGATTTTAGCTCAAACACTAAAGCACAGCTTATGCACTTTTAAAACCTTTCTAGGTACTGAAGGCAAAAGAGTACTAAAGTCTTGAAACAATCCATACCAAATTTCTGGGAAATTCATCTAGTGAACTTTACTTAAGCCCCTAAAACCAGTTTTAAAACAAATTTATCAGCATATGCTTGTGTGTCTGCGTGGTTTTCAACTGTATAATCAGTAACCGAACGTGGGACAAATACCAAAATTAGTGGATACAGACAACATGAAAAATTGCCATTGCCGGGATTTGAACCACGGATCTCCTAGTTTCAGTCCAGTCGCTCTAGCCCATTGAGCTACCATAGCCAACGTGACGTCCTGACATTAAATTCTCCATTTGACTCGTATATTTCCCTGGTAAACCACTAGGGGCTCTCACATCGAGATACGCCGTTTGTGGCGACTTACTATCGTAAGTACATGAGTCCCAGGCTTGATCTTTTAACTCTTATAATTTTAGTCAATTGATGGAAATTAATTACTTCTTCACACTAGCCGTACATAAGCTAAGGTTATTGATGGATAGAGTCAACATGAAAAATTCATTGTGGGGACGGCATGTTGACCATGGCAGCTCAATGGGTTAGAACGACTGGACGGAAACCAGCAAATCCCGGCCATGGCATTGAATTTTTCATGTTGACTCTATCCATAAAAAACCGTAGTCTTTGTAGGGCTAGTGTGAAGAAATGATTAATTTCCATCAATTAACTAAAATACCAAAGTTTTTATTTAAATTCATCGTCACAGATAATATACGAGAGCCTCGAGAAAATCCTCTATTCTATAAAGAATAGAGGCAAATTCTACAACAGTTGAAGATAGCTTTAAGGCTCAATCTTTTCCAAGTATTTTGATGGCATCAACACAGCTTGAGATATCCTTTATTTGTAAATTCTTAGCATATTTCTGCACTATTTCCTTAAAGAAAACTAAAGGAAATATAAGTTTCAACTACATATTTCAGCGCAATATGAATCCTACTAAGTACCCCGCAAAAAAAAAAAATGAAAAGCAGTGTCAGTTTCTGTCCGTGCTTGGCTTTCTCTGGCTACAGTTCTCATGTGAAGGACTTACAAGTGGGTGCTCGGAGTCAGAAGTCGTCGAAGAGCAGACAACTTCTGCTTCACCAAGATGGATGGTCAGCCTGAACAGTGAGGAAGACAGTTCTTATGAAATGAGAGAAGAAATGGACGAAAAGAAAGACGAAGATGGATCATGCGCAATAATAAACTGAGAGGGCAAAACGGAGGCGGAGAGAACCGCAAAGATGCCGTTTTGGAGCAGAAAATCAAAGTTGTTAGTTACCAAAATAAATGAAATGTGTAGTGTTTAATGACCGCTTTTACTACAAACGGCACCGCAGGCGATGACACTGATGATACATGAGATGAAGTTGGAGCACCAGTGGAATGAGATGGCGGGGGAAACTGGAGATCCCGGAGAAAACCCGCCCCAGTGCCGTGTTGTCCACCACAAATCTCACTTTGCGGTCGCTTGGGATCGAACCCGGGCCGCCTTGTTGAGAGCCAAGTAGTCTAACCACTGTTAGACTGTTACCAAGTTAGTCTTACGGTTTGGTATCTTCCAAAATTCGACAACAGAACTTTCTAGAAAGTCCCTCCGTCCCAAACAGTACCTCACTTACCAACTTCTATTTCTAAAATATGTATTTCTCAAAACGGCATTAACAATTCTTTTTAATACGATATGCGTGAGATATTTCAATGAAATGGATATCTAAAATTTCTTGAGGCCTGTTCACAGATATCTCTTCATTCTGGATGTCCTTGCTCTAAGCGAAACATTTCCTTCAATTATTAGGATTTTCCAATATTTATACTACTCTCAAATAGGGCTATAGCTTCCCCCCATATTTCCTGGCTGCATACCAAAAGAATGGGATTTTAAGGGTTTCACGTAGTTAGAAAACATAGACTTGTACAACGTAAAAGTGTTTGAAAATTTGTAACGGTAGCTTTTGTTTGAAATGAGTTCTGTTTCCTGATGTGACTATTAGTGGGGCAGGTAATGACAATATAAAAAAAATGATGAACGGTTGCTAGGAGAAAATATTCAGAGATATCTGTTCTGTAATCTTGTTTCACGACGATGGCAAAATGTCGCGGTGAATATAAAGGTTTTGTAACGGCAAATCAATAATCTTCAGAAGGAAATATTCTGTAATCTTGATAGCTATGGGTGGACCTGCAGGAGTGAGGAATTTGATGCAATTAACGGAACATATTTGTTAAGGAAATAATGATTTAATGATATGCTGGAGGTAACTGACAATGACTGACTGGGAAAGACCGTCGATGAAGATTCAACTATCTAATTATATATTTGTCGTAATTGCATTGGCTTATCTGATATTTCTGAGTAATTATTATTAACTCTTTACATACATTGCATACGGATGTGTATCCGTGGTTTATCCTCGTGATTATATTCTAAAATATTATTGTATGTGTGAAATAAGTGTATTTTGATGCAACTAACACAAGGAGCTCATAAATCATTAAATTCTAACAAGATTTTAAAATATTACCAGCATAATTACTTGACACTCCTGACCATCTCCCAAAACTGTTTCATCCGTGACTGTAGCCTAAAGTGAGTTTAATGCTTCTACCGACTAGCGGTGGTCAAGTATCTACAGGGAGAATAGTCATCATCAAAACGCAAGTATATTATCATCAAATACAATTCTTCAACAAACGTCCTTGCCATGAGGTGCTATATCGACGGATGCCGGAGTCCAGATACATATTCCAGTTACAAATTTAAAGCAATAAGAAATTGTTAATGCCATAAAGCGACCTGTGTGGCCTAAAAATTAGGCTTGAACAATGTGTATGTTTTGTGCTATAAAATTCTGACTAATTTCTTGTGCTTTATAAATGATACATATAAATGCCATTCATAAATAGCCTATTGCCAGAAAACTCAATATATCCGGTCTTTACACACGGTTCTCAGTTAGGTAGCACTACGGGTTGCACGTTCTTCACTAACGGTGAGGCTCATAAATGTTGCCTTCTGGACTCCACTTCAGTTTTCTCCTCAGAGCCGTATGCCATCTTCTATTTGCTCCTTTTTATTTGCAAGTTAGCTCCTGGCTCTTTTATTCATTGTACTGACTCTCTAAGTGCTCTTCAGGCCTTGCAACAGCACACTGCCGCTCACACCCTTGTTTTAAAAATACAGACCCAGATCTCGCAAATGCTCAGTCGCGGATACAATTTTGTTTTTACTTGGACCCCAGGCCATGTGGGCATTTCCGGGAACGAGGAGGCGGACGCGGCTGCTAAGTCCGCTTGCCGTTTGCCCCGGAGTTTAACAACTACGGTGCCATACCCGGATGTGCAACGTTTTTTCCGTCGCCAACTCCTATCTGCTTGGCAGCAATCCTGGACAGCTTTGGAAGGCACACAACTCCGGGTAATAAAGGAGAGCGTACAACCCTGGCTAACTTCCTGCAGGGATAACCGGCGAGCCGAGGTGATACCCGGCTGAGAATTGGGCACACACGAGCGACTCATGGCCATTTGTTAAGAGGGGAACCGGCCCCTGTGTGTGCTCCATGTGCAGTACGGCTTACTGTGCGGCATGTATTGCTTGATTGCCCGCAGTACGCCCGCGTTCGCCAGTCTTTGGGCTTGGGGACTAACTTGCACGGTGTTTTAGGTGACGACCCAGTGGCCGTGTACATGGCACTGCGGTTTGTTACCGAAATCGGTTTTATTAAACAAGTCTAACTTACATTTTATATTTCTTAATTTTAGAGATTTTAAATTGTTAGTCTTGGAATGGGTTTTTTATGTACTTTTAATAGTTGAATGTTTTTATTTTATTTTACATTTTAGCTTAATTTGAGTATCTTTTAGGTTTTAGTGTTGACTTCGTGCCCAAATAACCTTGTTGTCGACGGGCCCTAAAACACCACACACTCACACTCAAGATATAATTTCATTTTTCAAGCAAATATATATGGCAGGTGTCCACTAACCTTAATTTTGGGAGCCGCAAATATTTGAAGCCACATTTTATAAACTGTTTATAAAAAGTTTTATAAAATGAAGTCACATTTCTAATCTTATAGCAAAAGAAGGAACACTTATTTCTTGTACAAAATATAACATTATTGTTCACGTGAAAGAATGAGAAATGCCTTTCCCATTGTTCTCTTCTTCTGCTCGATTTGTTTTAATCTGACTCATAATTTGTGGGCGTAGCTAGCACAAGTTCACTTCATCAGTTAGTTCAGGTCGATATTTACGAGGGCTGTTCAGTTAACAATGATCATAATTTTTTACTGTCATTATTTTTCGCACGAAATCAATCTTAACATTTTCAGTTAGCTTAGTGTGAAACAAACGAGCCATAGTAGTTTCATTGTTGGTACTCCTGGTTCCCGCCTGTGAGAACCAGGCAAGTTCTGACATTTTCAGTATCGCCTACTGCTGCAATGGAGGTAACATGCAATTGAAGTTGATGTTAGAGGAAGAGCCGGAGTTTCTTTCAATCGTACTCACTGCTGATGAAACTTGGTTACGTCATTTTGATCCTGAGAGTAAACAGCAAAGCTTAGTGTGGAAATCTCCTTCATCACCAACCGCAGCTTCTGCTGGGAAAGTTATGGTCATTTCATTCCTTGATATTCATGGAATGGTTTATGAATATGTTGTGCCTGCACACACATCAGTAACTGGACAATACTACAGGGATGTTCTTAAAACATTGTAAGTCCATAACAGGCGCAATGGGCCACATTTTCGTGAAGCAGGCTGGATGCTGCATCACGATAATGCGCGGCTACATTTTGCTAATGTTGTTACTGAATATGCTGCAGAAATCAACGTGAAGTACATCCCTCACCCTCCCTATAGTCCGCATTTAGCCCTATGTGTCATTTTTCTGTTCCCTAACTCCAAGAAACCCCTTCGTGGGAGGCATTATCTATCACCAGAAGCTGTGGTGAAGGCTGCGGAGGCGATTTTGAAGGATCTCTCAAAAATGGTTTCCAGCATGTCTCTGAAGACTTGAAGAAACGCTGGGACAAGTGCACTGCATTTAGGGGAGACTATTTTGAGAAGGGCCATCAATATTATGAGGATGGGTAAAGGTACGTTGTCAAAAAATATTGTGATCATTCTTTATTGAACAGCCGTCGTAGGTTTATGAATTTAAGCGATAAGTACAGTGATTCACACACAAGTGCTCCCAAAGATTGAAATAATTCGCTTAGCACACACTTTTGTTAGTGAGTATGTTTTCTGGATCATACTTCCAAACCTTTATGGTAGATATGATACTTCGTTAGTCCTTTTAGTCCTTCGTCCTCTTGTAGTTCTAGTAGCTCCAACTATACAGCTGCTGTATCCCTTGTTGTTGATGATCAAACGTTGACAACTTCAACAGCAAAAGAATTTTCCAGGACTGAAAATGGAGGTTTAGGTAATCTTAAATTAGTATAGCTACCCCACCTTCAGCTCTTTCCTGCTGTTTAACACGGCTATATATCAGTCATGTCCTTTGTTAACTTTAATTTTTTTTTGTTTCTGTTATGGTTGCTATATTTATTTTATTTTTATTTAATTCTGCCTCTAATTCCTGTTCCTTTGTTGTGATACTTCTCACATTCCAATTGGCTAGTCTCAGTATATCCCTTATTCCAGATTCTGTTCTATTACCATGCATAGGTCGTCTTCCAAGATATCCGTCCGGCGGAAATCTATGAAGCTTTTGAGTGGTAGAATTTTTACTAGGTTGGATTACCGGTCCAGCGCTCAAACATCTCAAAAGAAGAAGCAAAGCAACAAGAAGTAGATCCAATATCCCTTGCAAAATTAGACGATGTGTTGAACACTATTAAAAATCGAAAGACGCCAGGAATAGATGGAATGAATGCGGAACTTATAAAATACGGCGGGGTAATGTGCAAATTAAGAATGCTACATTTAATTAATAATTGTTGGCAAAAGTGTAAAATACTTGAATCATGTCCAATAGCTCTAATTAAAACTATATTTAAAAAAAGGAGATCGTCAAAACTGTGGAAATTATAGAGGGATAAGTTTAATGAACACAAGATACAAAATATACATTAAAATCATAAATAATAGTCTGAAAAGAATTACAGAGTGTCTTATAGGATAAGATCAGAGTGGACTCCGCAAAGGCCGATCCTGTACAGAAAACCTATTTGTCCTTAATCAAATAATTGAACAACGAATGGAAAAGAATTTTGAGACACATATCGCATTCTTTCATCTGGAAAAGGCTTTTAATAGAATAAATAGAACAAAACTGTGGCAAATAGAAAGTAAGGGTTACCCACCACATATGCATTAAAAGGCATATCCACAAATAAAACTATAAGAATTGATACTGGGGATAGATTAAAAGAACAAATTTCTAGCGATGCTGGACTAAGACAAGGGTGTAGCTTATCACCTACTCTTTTAAGTATATATTCTAAATGAATGGAAGATTTTAGTAGACCCAGGATTCAAAATAAAAGAAAAAATTTATGTTGATACTCTGCTGTTTGCGGATGACCAAATATTGATTCATCGGAGTGAAAATCAACTGCAAATATCAATGTATGTTCTAAATAATATAGTACAAAGTATAATTTTAAAATATCAGACGAAAAAATATTGCTTTTAAGGGAAATTATAATGTAAAATAAAAAATTCTTTCTGGTAATAATATTTTAGAACATCTATCGAGTTTTAAATATTTTGGATGTAACATAAGTTTTAGAAACAATGCTGATATAGAAGAGAAAGTAAACAAATTCCGAGAAATATGTGGGACAATCCAAAGAACTTTTAAAAACGGAGTGAGAAAGGATAAACAAATGAAAATGTGTAAGGTAGTGGCTATTCCAACTTCACTATATGGAAGCGAAACCTGGGTGCCAACACAAAAGGACTTAAATAAAATACAAACTGCAGAAATGACAATTTCAAGAAGTGTTAAAGGTTGTACAATATTGGACAAAATAAGAAATGAAGATATTAGAAAGGAATTAGAAATCGAACCAATCCATGACGCAATATCAGAACGAAGGCAACAATGGCATGAACATATATTAAGAATGGAGGATGGAAGATATCCAAATGCAGTATTTTACTATAATCCAAAAGGAAGAAGAGACAGTTAATGCCGTTAATGCCAGAGGTTCTTCTCCCATTAGTCCTGGACAAGTAGGACCAAAGACCCGGGTTTCCATCTACCAGGGAGTCACCGAGCTGTCCCGAAAGGGTGACGGCGCCTCCGAGGCCCTTTCCATAGGGTAAGACCTAGAGACTAACAAGGCCCCCCCCTATCTGGTCCTGTGGACTCAAGACGGGATGGAAGTGGATACGCCACTTACGCGCGCCAACTCCAAAATGGGAAGGCTACCGATATGACCTCGATGGGGCCACCTGGTGATCTAGCACACCATCTACTAGCTACGCTGGTTAGTACGCGGGAATATTAATGGCTTCCCTCAACCCCCACCGGAGCCGTACCCGATCTCCCACGGGTATCGGGAACCACTGCCCCCTCGAGTCCAACCCAATCCGAACAACTCCCTATAAGCGATGGGCTCGAATGTTCGGCCCAAGGTTCCTCTAGTAACGTTAGAGGTACCACGAGTGCTAAGGGTTCGCAGCGCCCGCGCCACGGTGCCTGAAGGGGGCGGATCCCCACCCCTACGGGGAGGAAAGAGACACAGGACGAAGCTGGAATGGGCGATATGACCAAACCATGGAGTGAAGAAGAAGAAGTAATCTTAAATCATTAAATCTGCCATTTATTTCTTCAGCAAGGCCCGACATGTTACTCAATTAATCTTCAGTTTCCACCTGAAACTCGGCAAGGCTTTCAGTAATTTTCTTCAAACGTTTGAAGTGAGAAAATGTTTTATTTTGTAACCTTAACTTTCTATGAAGTCTGGGTCAAATGAGAAATAAGTTTTTCGTTTCCTTGTAAAAATATGTGTATTTTAAGTAAATGCAGGACTACATTTGCAAAAAGCCAAACCTAGCAACCAATGGCTGTCATTAAGTTCTAGGAAACACATTCCTTTATCCACCGGACTCTAAGTGTTGTCAGTTTGTATTACTTATGTTAACTAAGCCTACTCTATGCTTGATGTCAAGAGCCGCACGAGACTGACTTAAGAGACACAGGCAGCTCGCGAGCCACATTGCGGCTACTACTGATAAATAAAGTACAGCGTTTAGATAAATTTTCTTGTCAGTTGTGCGGTTAAAAACACACATGTGCAGGAACTCTTCTTGTGAAGATGTGTTAAGGAAATCTGAACAGATTCCTGGTAAAATGCTGTATGGTATTTTTAGATGGAATGCGATATTTCTTTTTCTTACTAGGTAAGTAGAAGGGAATGTGAAAACCCTTCTGTTCTTTATAAGCATATTTCTGCTGCATTCTACGTTCACGAAAGGAATGTAAGAACATCGATAGACCTGACTGAACAAGTTCCACCACATTGCACCAGAGAGCGAAAGAGGTATTCAGTAGAATAGAAACAGCCTGATGAATGACAATGTGTTCCATTGCTAGCTTGTTCTTGCTCTATAAATATTTATACTAGCTGAGTGTTTCACACAAACCGTAACTGGAGTTCATAATTTCAGCTCACATATGTTTTGAAACTAGAAGTTCATACCCAGCACAATTTGAAATATGTGGACGTATAGCAACGACTTTCATTTGATAGGTATCATGAACATGGTAAATTTCACTCTCCAAATGGCAAGCTGGTCAAACAAGCTAAGAGAACATTTCAACTATACAAACTTAGTATACAAAATTTAAGTGAAATAAACATACAAATGCCTCTCTAAAACAGTTACGAGCTAAATACTATAGGAAATGGAGCTAAATCAGTAAAAATGTACGAATTTTTGTTGAATACCATAGGGAGCATTTAATTATACGCCAAGTTGAGTTACTAGTGTTTAGTTATTATTAAATAAAATATTCTTTCGTATTAAGTTTCTTCTTTTTTATTTTTCTCCTGAAATTTTACTTTTCACTTATCTTATTTAAATCCTGGGACCGGTTTCAAACCAAATTATCCGCTCCATTCTCAACCACTCAGCTTCACACACACCAACAAACTGACTGACTCTGGTAGTAGTCAGGGTCAGTCAGTCAGTTAGTTGGTGAATGTCAAGCTGAGTGGTTGAGAATGAAGCAGATATTTTGATTTGAAACTGGTACCAGGATTTAAATAAGATAAGTAAATAGTGAAGTTGTGTTACTAGTGTTTTGTTATTATTAATACCTAGTTTACTTCAATGTGAGCAGCTTCAGTTTTTTACATAAATATTTTATTTGCTCTGGATGCATTTTCAAAATTTATTGGTAAAAATCCGCGATGTTCCTACTGTTATACAGCTGTCTAGTTTCGAGTGTCCAGTTCCGCGAGCTCATTCAATACTGAATATTTCTGTATTTGCACGAGGATGGTTCAAAAGGTAATGCCTCCTATCTTTTTTCTCTTTTAATTGCCAAAAAAATTTAATCCAATTTACATAGCTTAAAAACTACAACACTGACGATTAATTTATCACTACTCAAGATAATCCCCGTCCTTTTCCACAGTTTTGGTCCACCTTTTAACTAGGGTATGTATTCCAGTGTGGTAAAACACATGGTCTAGCTTCCTAAGCCATTGACGCACGGACGTTTTCACAGCCTCCTCATCTTCAAAATGAATACCATGATGAACTTCGTTTAGTGGCCCGAACAGGTTGAACTCTGATGGTGCCAGGTCAAGGCTGTATGGGGGGTGAGGTAAGACTTGTCATTCCAATTTCTCAATTTCTGCAGTGGTGTAACGGCTGGTGTGCGGTCTTGCATTGTCATGCAAAAGAAGAACATCCGCCATAGTTTATGTTGGGTGAACTCGGCGAAGACGTGCTTTCAGTTTTTTGAGAGTTCGGACGTATTGGAAAGAATTTATTGTGCATCTCTGCTCCAAAAGATCAATCATCAGCAAATCCTCTGCATCCCAAAATACTGTCGCCATAACTTTCACTGCCAACCGCTGAGTTTTGATTTTCTTTTTCCTTCAGTGACGTTGTGTGATGCCATTCCATTGACTGCCTCTTTGATTCAGGTTCAAAATAATGAACCCCCGTTTCGTCTCCAAGAAGGATTTTTTTCCAGAAACTCCTCTCCCTCCAAACTGAAAAGCTGCAAGTGTTCGGAGGCTATTGTTTTCCTTGTTTCTTTGTTTTGGGCGGTTAACATTCTTGGTACTCAACGTGAACAAACTTTTTAGAAATCCAGTTGTGAATAATCATCATCACACTGCCTTTACTGAGGGAGGTAATGCGACACCATTCACCTGTTGTTACCCGGCGATCACCACGAATGATGTCATCGACTCGCTGAATGTTGTTTGGACTCACTGCCTCTTCGCTTTTCATCTGCCGATGGTGATTGCCCTTCAGATTCGTTACAGTGAGAACCCATCGTGTAATAGTGCTGACATCTACCGTTGCATCACCATACATATGATTTAGCCTTTCGTGAATGCAAATTGGCGTTTCACCTTCCGCAGTCAAACATTCAATCACAGAACGCTGTCTAATACGAATGTCGATGTTAGCCATTTGGCAAGAGGATGCAGTGTTGCCACCTGTTGATTTAGGAAGTAACTACTGCAGGAGATTGGAGAAGAAAGTTTGAGAAGTTGCGCCAAATTCAAAGTTTTCACATATCTTATTTATTTAAGGGAAAAAATAGGAGTCATTACTTTTTGACCCACCCTTGTACATTCGTAACCTTGAATACAATGTTTCGTAGGTTTCCGCCACAATTGCGACTGTTTGGTAGTTAGGAAGCACTGACAGATTTTGTCACATGAAGGCTCTATAATGGTGCTACGGAAAACGTTGCGGAAGTGATGGTGAAAACATTTGAAGACTACCTTGTTTGACGATGTCTTAGTCAGGTTCCTGATTTCGTCGGATGCTTTCTAAATACGTCTAAAGTACAAACTTGTATACGAAAGTCCAATTCTAAGGATAGCAATTTAGAATATGAATAAGATATTATATCTGGACGGAGACTAGAGTATCCGTGGTTCAAATTCCGGCTATGGCATTGCATTTTTCAGTCTATCTTTCTAAGCACGTCTAAAGTACAAACTTTTATAGGAAAGTCCAATTCTAAGGATAGCAATTTGGAATATGAATAAGATGTTATACAAAATATTGATTGCTTAAGTACTACTGTTGTATTGATTGTTATGCATGACTTTATCCTTATGCTTTATAGATACAGAACACGTTTGTCATGTTACTTTTTATTTTCATGCTTTGCTTTAAATAATTATAACCAATTTACTGTATAACACTGTACCATACAAAATAGTCGCGATATGACCTAGTTGTTAAAGCGACTCTAAATAAATAAGTTTAAAAAATGACAAAAAAATGGGTGGATCAATCGCGAACGAAAGCGACAAATCACGTCAGTCTGGCGCGGCCCGTCCTTGCTATGCTGACAGTACAATTAATCAACGGAGATGTGGTCTGTGTTGGTTTGCTAATCTACAGAGTCTGCTGTTTGGTTCTTGATGGTGTGTTTTGTAATAAATGATTTGTGGTTTGTTGCAGAACAAGTGCAATTCGTCATTTGCATTATCTGTCGGTGCTGCCATTCCTTCTGGTAATTCATCCTCATATTTTAGAAACATAAAACAGATGAAAACAAAATCATACTTTGCATAAAATCCAACAAAAGAAAGAGGTGCTTTAAGAAAATGTGGTTTCTCAATAAGTAAAAGCATGAATAACGCATCTTAAGTAAGGTATATCTGACAACCGCACATAATTTGTGAAAACAAAAATATTCAGTTTTCATGTGAATATATTATTTTAAACTCGACTCTTAGCCTATTTATATTGAACCTCTAATGCCCGATTTCGCATTTCTTTAACACTTGGCTACAAATTTGTGATTTTCGTAGCATTACTTTTTGTATTAAGTTCTAATACACTCCTGGAGATTGAAATAAGAACACCGTGAATTCATTGTCCCAGGAAGGGGAAACTTTATTGACACATTCCTGGGGTCAGATACATCACATGATCACACTGACAGAACCATAGACACATAGACACAGGCAACAGAGCATGCCCAATGTCGGCACTAGTACCTTGTATATCCACCTTTCGCAGCAATGCAGGCTGCTATTCTCCCATGGAGACGATCATAGAGATGCTGGATGTAGTCCTTTGGAACGGCTTGCCATGTCATTTCCAGCTGGCGCTTCAGTAGGACCAGTGTTCGTGCTGGACGTGCAGACCGCGTGAGACGACGTTTCATCCAGTCCCAAACATGCTTAATGGGGGACAGATCCGGAAATCTTGCTGGCCAGGGTAGTTGACTTACACCTTCTAGAGCACGTTGGGTGGCACGGGATGCATGCGGACGTGCATTGTCCTGTTGGAACAGCAAGTTCCCTTGCCGGTCTAGGAATGGTAGAACGATGGGTCCGATGACGGTTTGGATGTACCCTGCACTATTCAGTGTCCCCTCGACGATCACCAGAGGTGTACGGCCAGTGTAGGAGATCGCACCCCACGCCATGATGCCGGGTGTTGGCCCTGTGTGCCTCGGTCGTATGCAGTCCTGATTGTGGCGCTCACCTCTACGGCGCCAAACACGCATACGACCATCATTGGCACCAAGGCAGAAGCGACTCTCATCGCTGAAGACGACAGGTCTCCATTCGTCCCTCCATTCACGCCTGTCGCGACACCACTGGAGGCAGGCTGCACGATGTTGGGGCGTGAGCGGAAGATGGCCTCACGGTGCGCGGGACCGTAGGCCAGCTCCATGGAGACGGTTGCGAATGGTCGTCGCCGCTACCCCAGGAGCAACAGTGTCCCTAATTTGCTGGGAAGTGGCGGTGTGGTCCCATACGGCACTGCGTAGGATCCGACGGTCTTGGCGTGCATCCGTGCGTCGCTGCGGTCCGGTTCCAGGTCGACTGGCACGTGCACCTTCCGCCGACCACTGGCGACAACATCGATGTACTGTGGAGACCTCGCGCCCCACGTGTTGAGCAATTCGGCGGTACGTACACCCAGCCTCCCGCATGCCCACTATACGCCCTTGCTCAAAGTCCGTCAACTGCACATACGGTTCACGTCCACGCTGTCGCGGCATGCTACCAGTGTTAAAGACTCTGATGGAGCTTCGTATACCACGGCAAACTGGCTGACACTGACGGCGGCGGTGCCCAAAAGCTGCGAAGCTAGCGCCATTCGACGGCCAACATCGCGGTTCCTGGTGTGTCCGCTGTGCCGTGCGTGTGATCATTGCTTGTAGAGCCCTCTCGCAGAGTCCGGAGCAAGTATGGTGGGTCTGACACACCGACGTCAATGTGTTCTTATTTCCTTTTCCAGGAGTGTAGGTTGTAATTCTCCAGTGGAAATGTATTTGCCTTACGCAGCACTTTCCTAAAATATCTAGCTTTTGCCGGATGCGAATGTTCTAGTCGTGAATTACCTTGAATAGCAAAAGAAGAGGAATTTTCAGCTTCATAACAAGGTAACATTGTAGGTTTCCAAACTATAAAAACAACTTCAGCCTGTTAATATCGCTTTGCATGGATTATTCCACATAAAAATGAATATTGTTCACTATGAAATTAATTGGAAACTTAAGAGATTATCTACGCATTTATTTGTGATGTGAAGCACTCTCAAGTGCAAGAATTATTAAAATGCCATTTTCCACTGCAAAATAACGCTGGCAGTTAATCTCTACGTTTCTATCTTCTCGTAAAAGAGGTTGCAAAAATATTATAATATTGCATGGAATTAGCAGTCATTGGGAATCCGATGCATTCTCACTGATCGTGCACTCTAGCGAGGGGTTTTGCCGTTTTTTCTGATCTGCAATGTTCGAGTAGTTTCTTATTTGCTGCAGTTCTGTTTCATATTTTACCTTTCATTGCTATCCTTAAAATGGGGTTCTAGCACTAACGGGCTTACACACACACACACACACACACACACACACATACACACACACCCACACACCCAAACCCCCACACCCACCCACACACCCACACCCACCCACACACCCACCCACACCCACACACCCACACACACCCACACCCACCCACACTCACCCACACCCACCCACACCCACCCACACCCACCCACACCCAAACACACCCACCCACACCCAAACACACCCACCCACACCCACCCACCCACCCACACACCCACACACACACACATACACACACACCCACACACCCAAACCCCCACACCCACCCACACACCCACACCCACCCACACCCACACACACACCCACACCCACCCACACCCACCCACATCCAAACACACCCACCCACACCCACCCACCCACACACACCCACACACCCACACCCCCCACACACCCCCACACACCCACACACCCCCACACACCCCCACACCCCCACACACCCACACACCCCCACACACCCCCACACAACCACACACACCCACACACCCACACACACCCACACACACAGCAGGCTGGCAGGCTGTTTGGAACATCCCGAAGGGTGGTCAAATCGTGTACCTGCTGTGGAAAGAGCTTAACCACGTAGTGACGGGGTGTGGATGTTGCAGGTTAACGGGTGAAAATTAAGTGGATGTTGAGAAGGGAGGTAGCTTCTTCCTCCTCGAAGAATGATAACCGGGTGCTACAGTCAGCGTGTACCGCTGGTGAATAAGTTAATGAACTTGGAAGAAGAAAGGTAGAATTTTGAGTTATCCAGACTAAATATTGGGTAGCTGTAATTTAGTTTAGGCAGGAATGGGGATCATATGGTTACCGGTAATGACCGCAAGACATGCGGGGTAACCGGTGTCGCTTTAAGCGACGCTCACGAGGTACATAGTCCCCAAGGGATCTGAATAGGGCACTCTGATGATCAGGCAAATTCTCGAAAAATTTGGTAGCCCGGCGCCTAATTTCATCCTCCACATAGCGGAGGGATGAAGCCTCGTGAAGTAGTCTCACGGGGGACCTTGTGCATACAGCATAAATAATCCTAAAACATTTATTCTGTGAACGTTGGAGCAATATCAGGTTTGACCCTGCGGCCATGCCCCAGACTTCGCACGCGTAGAGCATGACAGGGTGGACTAGAGCCATAAAGAGGTGCAACTTTAGGGTAACGGACCTAAGAACAGGGTAAAGTGATGCCGCGGCACCACACGACAGATGCGCTCGCTCCCGGATGTGTTCCCGAAGAGTTAGGTCCTTGTCCAGCTTGACTCGCAAGTATTTGATGGAATTCTCCCACCTAATCCTTTTCCCGAAGTAGGTGAATGGGGGTAAGTTGTCGGGAAAGCGGCGACGGGCTTATAGCTCGTAACTTGCAACATGTCTCTTAATATGGGGAGAAATTTGTATTTTCAATCAATACAATGGTTTTAGAACTTCATAAACAAAACCACAAAATTGGCGGCATTAGTTATATTTAATGTAGATAATTACTATCTACATATACCTTAGCAGTAGGGTTTCCTCTGTCTTCAGTGAAATGAAGTTATGCAGAAACACCACATGCCGTAGCGTAACATGTGATGTAGGGGCAAAAAGCTTTGTTATGTTACAACATCGATACCAGCTATGACCACGCCAACAGCCCAGTGTGTTCACACGTGGTCACATACTGCCAGGGACTCTGGGCTCTAGTAGTTCCTTCACAACGTCTATCTTTATACAATGAAAACCTCAATAGTATGCATGTAAATTTGATGATTTAAAATATTAATACTTCATCTAAATATATATGTGTTGGTATATTTGTACTTTGTACCCATTTGCACTTTTATTTTTTTATTTTTTCATTCTGCATTTCTTATGTCTTGGCCTCTAGGTGCTATACCAAGACAAAATATTACAATTTTGTATTTACGCAAATATAATAATTATATTGATATTTACAAACATTTTGCAGAAAAGCTAACCTACACTAACCTATCTAATCTAACCTACCTAATCTAATTGCTACAATTGTACCTTACAATTTTCACAATCTAAACTACTTCTACCTTCCTATCCCTAATAAATCCATTTATCCTTTTGTTCTTGTTGATGTCTTCTCCTGTCGCTTCAAATCCTTCTGTTGAATCCAAGATTGTTCTCTTCTATTAGTCCTTCGACTAGGTGAAGTTCCTCTTGTTCCTTTGGTTTCTGAAGCTAGGTATCCATATTTTACCCTCGAATTCTTTCAGATCTTCTTGCTGTGAAAGGTGGTTCGCGATGTCTATGTTGAAGTTTGTCTGTTACTCGTCATTGCAGCTGTCTTTGTTGACTATATTCATCCATTACTATTGTTGAGACGTTCTCCGCTGCCAGTTCTAGTATTTTAAAATTTTCCCTCTTCCTAATGATGTTCCATATACATTTTCCTGCTAATTCTCTTCTCTCTTCTAGTTGTTATGTATATTTTATATATTCAAATAAAACATGTTTTGGAGTATCTTCTTTCATGCAGGTTGTGCATATGATTTCATCTGCTTTCCTATCTTTTTTGAGTATGTCTTGTACGATCTATATCCTTAAATGTATTTTATTTCACTTCGTCTTGGTTGAATCTCCTTTAATTTTAACTTTTCATTTATACTAGGAAAGATTTCATGTGTCCTTCTTCCTACATCAATTTGATCCCATTTGCACTGTCGAACCACTTCCAATTCCAAATTTCACTTCGTTACATAACTTATTTAATTGTATTTAATGCTAACATAAGCTCGCAACGCCATCTATATTTCCTCCAGTCATGTTGTGGTAAGTATACTATACTGCCATCCACATAAACCTGAACCATTGCAATTGGCCACATCCTTTGAACCAATAATAAGGCACACGTGCAACTTTGGAAGCATATAATAAACAATTGGGAGATTACATTACACTATTTACATCTCATAGGAAATATTGGAAGTGTCCTCCACCAGCATCTATACATGTTTGTACACGTCTTACCATATTCTCTGAAGTTTTACGGAGAGTATCCTCGCCAATGTTACTTACTTAGGTTCGAATGGATTCCTTGAGAACATCAATTGTCCGTGGCCTACTCTTGTACACACTGTTTTTACGTACCCCCACAAGAAAAAATCCGGTGAGGTTAGGTCAGGGGATCTGGGGGGGAGGGCAAAGACCTTTTGAGATTATTCGATTATCAAAGAAACTGGTTACAAGTTCCATGGTGGCATTTGATGTATGACACGTGGCTCCATCTTCCTGGAAATAATCTTCTCTCAATTCGATATCATCTCCGTAAAACTTCAGAGAATATGGTAAGACGAGTGCAAACATGTATAGATGTTGGTGGAGGACACTTCCAACATTTTCTCTGAGATGTCAATACTGTAATGTAATCTGCCAATTGTGTATTATATTCTCCCACAGTTGCATGTGTGTCCTATTATTGGCTCAAAATTTATGGCTTAATGGAATGGTTCAGATTTGTATGTATGACACTGTATTATCTTAATGTGTAATTGGAAATTGCCTCTCAAGGGAAGTAAGTTCACTTAGCTCCCTGCTATAAAGGACTGAATTTCTTATAGGAGCTGAAATCATTTACAATAATTCTATGCAATTCGGAAAATACTCATTTATTTATTGCTACACAAAGAAAAATAATAGAAACAAAATTAAATAGGAATGAAACAGGTGTAACATGGAAAACAATAACAGATGCGAGACATTACTTCCTAAATTTCGTAAAAACTAATTGAAATAGAGTATTAATATAAACAGTTTTACACAGTTATTTTTAATATGGAATACTGACAATATAAGCTTGCCGGGGAGTCAAACGTTATAGATTGCTTTAATAAATATGCTAACAACGAATTTTCACAAATGTTGGTATCCTTTCTTTCAAGAACTTATATGTTTTCTCATTTATTAATCTAGACTTCTATGCAAGTAGAAATTGACAAGCTTCATTTGCAGGCGCTTCTAATGCTGTCATCCATAATTACAAAAGAAATCAATATGTCTTCACACCTTCATATAAAAATGAATTACTATTCTCCCATAGCAGCAAACAATACAGTTAAAAACAAGAGAATGTCAAAGAACAATTGGACTCATTAATATAAATGAATAGGTATAATACTCAATTGACATTATGCACCACAAATAACTAATTAGGTACATCATCGCCATGAGTGGAAACATTTATATGCAATTCCGGAGGTAGGTAGAATGAACTATCCTCGGACTCGATATTGCTAGCCATCACTACTGTTCGGCCGCTCTTTCTCCGGCTCTGACATTTCTCGAGAGGGGGAAGCAGACTGTTGCCAGTTCTTTAGCGGGTATTTCAAGCAGAGGAATAATGCGTATTTTAAATATTTCAGTACTTGCATATTACACGAACCAGGAGCCATATTATTATAATAGCGATAATAATAGGACTTACGAACATTAAAAATCGGAATTCACGCACGCAAAATATAAGCAAAGAAAGTTTACCAGCGCAAGCAGCTAAAACCACGTGGCTCAAACAAATTTAACTTGGCAACACAGTGTTGGGTTCGGAAGCCACGCCTAGCAGTGACAATGCTGATTGGCGCTAGCAGACAGTTTTAACTTCCTGACCACAACACCGGAAGTAGAGATTCCCAGTACTACCAACAGATGCTGTTAGTGTGTGTGAAAGGTGTGAACGAAATATTCGAATAGAGTGGTGTTGTAATAAATATCTTGCATGATACTGAAATTGTAAGTTGTATTTCAGTGTTTTAAAGCTAATATAGTCCTATATTTTCATTCTAAAGATAATTTTGAGGATATGTTTTCAATTGCTCATTACTGTATGTTGGTACTATTAACCTCCCCCCCTCCACCTCTTGCAATCGCAAAACGTCAGAGCCGGAGATACAACGGCCGGACTATAGTCCTCAGGCGCAAACAAGTCCTCTGATGGTAAATTATACCTACTTCCCTTTTAGCACACAGTACGCGCAAAATAAGTTGAGCACTGGATCTACGGTGTGGTGCGGGAAGCAGGGATGATGCGAGAGCTAACCTTCTTTTGTTTCTGCAGTGTGGTCAACCTTAAAAAACACAGTTCAGCAAAATAGCGTCTAAGATAAGCGAAGATATCAGAAGTAACGTTGCATCCTCTGAAAACATGCCCGCATCGGCAGCGTGGTGGTATAGTGTCTGCCTCACGTTCAAGAGGTCCCGAGTTCGAATCTCGGTCAAGGTGAATTACCTGGATAATGTGTTTTCCAGGTTTTCCCTTATCCTGAATGACGAATGTCGGGCAACTTTAAGCTCTATGGACCCTGGGCTCATTTGAGCATTATTTCACCAATTCCATTCATCGTCCGATATGGCTTAACGTTGTAGGACGTAAATTAAAAAAAAAACTCTTAAAACATTCCTTAGTTTTGCCCACGCCAGCTCAATTGCATTCAGATCACAGTTATACAGACGTAGACGCATAACAATAAGTCCACTTTCGAGAGCCATAACATGCACAAATGTTCATACATAATGTTCATTTTCA
The DNA here is from genome assembly GCA_030765055.1 of Mantis religiosa. NCBI lineage: Eukaryota > Metazoa > Arthropoda > Insecta > Mantodea > Mantidae > Mantis > Mantis religiosa. The sequence goes on along the minus strand of CM060952.1, from coordinate 28,547,782 downwards.
AGTAAATGCTGATGTACATTACCACCAAACTCGTAACAAGGATAAACTGGCAATTTGAGCGCACTAAACGAGCCTTTATGAAGGAAAAATTCAACTACAAATTGATAATATTATATAATAAACTTCCAAATTCATTAAAACAAGCTGCATCATAAAAACCCTTTAAGAAAAAGGTCAAGACATTTTTCATTCACACTGTTTTTATAGGGTTAGTGAATTTTTAGAACTATAACCATGTAAAACAGGACTGGGAGCATAGTACGTTCACAAACCTGTAATAAAATTCATGTAGTAAATTAGTCTATGCAAATACCACATGAAACCATAGAAAAGCTGCTTACTGTGTAATATTGTATGCAATCATTTTGACTTTATGTATATACTGTATTTATACATTTTGATGTGTCTCATAACATGTATATGTTACCAAGGACGAACTACAATTCTGATTCTAACATAGGATTGTTGTAAACTGGTTAACTAATTAACCGCGAAATTGATTGAAACGAAATATGGCGGACAGGATAAAGCTTTGTGTATTAGCCACTAGATGTCAGTGTATAGCGCATTTCAAATTTCAAAGTTGTCATCTGTGTTTACGGAGTTAAACCAAACTTACCGAATGAGGACTTCGAACCCGATTGCTCTTATTACCGCGCGTATTTAGTAAATAACTATTTCACACTATCTAACATTCCACACCTACCGCAATTATTGTTATGTATCTTATCATTCCCACACTAGTGCGGTAAGTAATTTCTCCACAGCAACACATACAGGCGATGCCAAATGCACTAGTGCGGAAAGTAAAAATATATATTTTGAAACAATGACTGTGATATTACAATTTGTACAACAATTCAAATACACATACTGCAAACATAGCAGTCAATACACACGTGGTAAGCACATAACGGAATCTCGACGCAAGCGCCTGTTTCTCAAACCCTTCCTCGTTCGGTATAAAGTGCATACCACATCAGTATCGCAGTATAATATTGTCCAAGATCATCGTAGGAGGTCAATAATTTCCAAAATAGCTATTGACATTCTGAAGGCTTCAGAATAAGACCAATGAATAAATTTGTTAATATTCGTAATATTAACACCCTGCCGGACATTGCTCAGTGAGTAATAACTACGTGATTTGTCTTTCTTTCTT